>JBCAUG010089870.1:0-22184 GCA_038406175.1 Haplosyllis leylae | reverse complement strand
AATGAGGTTTCACTGTTTACATTTTCTGAGGGAACACATGGCTTTGACGTCACGGTCCCAAAGAGCTACCTTAACAACCAGAATAGACCACAAGCATTTTGACATTTGCCAGGAAGTTACCCTTTACCCAGTTCTAGGAAGTAAATCTTGACTAGACACAATTGTTTCACACAGAAAGAAGTATTTGGCTTTAGGAACAATACATGTCTGATTTTAAGCAAACCTCCTAATGACTAAAATACTGTAAGTTGTAAGTTATTTCTTTGTAGACAACCACTTGCCATTTGGCAGTACGTTTGTAAATGGCGCGAGTTCAGAGAAAGAATTTCAAAATATGTTGAATATATCTGTGACGAAGATGCAACAGTTGATGTCAATACCCGTCAACACCAACGAAGTATTTACCAGTCTTAATTACTTTAAAATTAAATTTTTTTTATTTTGGATGAAATGTTTTCTCACCAAGGTTCCCACAAGACAATTTGCTTAATTTTTAGTTAAGCAAATTCTGGTCTGAGGTCAGTTGGTCTAAAAGAATTTTATTACTGTACTGTCCTCAGCAATATTGTTCAAAGAAAAAATTAGGCATTCTTTCCCACTTGGAGAAGTTGTTTCTATTTTTAAGTATTTAATACTCTTTTCTGTGTATTTTGCTAGTGAGCTGCTATTTTTTGACCATTTCTGTATCTAGAAGACAAACAATTAAATAGATCTACTAATGCAAATGTCAAATCTGTAGTATTTCTGAAAGTAAATCTCTTTTTCAGTTGGTAGCTTTCTTGACAAGATCAGAAGGGGAAGGTTTTTGGATGATCTGTGATAGCGGCACCTTCATGCAACTTTTTCAACCTCGATCTCAGGCTGAAGTTGATCTATTGAACGAAGTGGAAAGAACTATTTGCTTAGAGTTGAGTGCGGAACAACTGCAACAGTTCAGCAGAATGTTTGACACCAGTTACGTCATGTCACAGGTTTGAGTACTTATCACTGCACTTACAATTGTAAAGATTGGCGGATCCAAGATTTCTCAGACGAGGGGACGCCAACCTCCATGGGGGTGGGGGACGCCAACCTATTATTTGACCAAATGTTTCCCAAAATCTCCATGAAAGTAAAAGAATTTGGACCCCCGAGTGCGTCCTTAGATCCGCCAAAGGTAAATGAAACTCGGCTGATTGAGCTCACGTCAGTTTAGCTTTGCCGACCGGTAAACGTCTTCCAGACAGACAGTTGAAATTATTGCAACACTGAATACAACGTTGGTTTACAACCTGAGGTGGAGGCAATCTGTTGGTTCCGCACGAAGGTTTTTGTGTTTCTTTGACAGCCAGCTTATTACCTGATTTTTTTCCAGATTGACAAGCACCAGCAGCCAATTGTTAATTGGACGCAGATTCTGACATCGGGCGAAAGAGTTGTAAAAAGTCTTCAGGACCTTTCTGTGTTAGGTCCTGCAACGGACGTTCTATCTTCCCTCATGGTTGGTAATCCCTGGTTTTCACTTGGAAGAGCAACATCGACGAATGACTTTGGTAACGCCTACAACTTCTCTGATCCACTAGAGTGAGTAGGTTTTTAAGTCTACAAGTATGGTCTCAAATTGCGAAAGTGTCCTTTTGACAGAAATAAATGATATTTCAGGTACACGTCACTTGTCTATCTTCATTGACCTTTTTGGGAAGACATATTTGGTGATTGTGCTGGTGGGAAATTGATATTTCTCTTTTTAAGCACCCTTATTCAGCAAAGAAATTTGAATAAAATTCATTACATAAAGTATTTTCAGACGAGCTTCATTGATGTTGTTGAATAATAAGTATGATGGGTCTGAATTCTCTGCCCATGAATTCAGCAAAATTTTATAACCCTATTGTCAATGAGGAAATGATTAGAAGGGGTAATATGATGACTGATCTAATGCAATAATCATAATCTCTTACAGCTACACGAATTGATACATGAATATTCAAGTTCAAAAAGTTGCAAACAGAGCAAACTTCGTTCTTCAGTTGTATCAGTTATTATTATGGGTGACTGGCACGAGCCAGGTTTGGCGCGTTGTTGAAAACCGTTGGCATGAAAAGAAAAGTTTCTCACGAAATAGCAATTTTTCATTTTCAGCACAAATGCCAAGTTCTTTGCCGAAACTCTTTTTATTCTTTCCAAGCGTGTTTATAGAGGTTCTTTCTATCAAATCATCTAAAATATCAATTGAAATCACAAGAGATTATATTACCTACAGAAGGCTATATCAGTATCGCGTGATAAAAGTAATGAGAAGATCATGGTTGTATCATTCTATTTCCAGCACGGTAATAAGGATATTTTCTATTGTAATGAAGACTTTGGAAAGTATCCCCGAAACAGCTGACATACCTGTTATTATTGAAGAAATGGTTACCATAATCCACATGACCAGCAGAAAACTCTATGGTCAGCATTCAATCCATTTTGCCCTTATGCATTTAAAAATGATTTCAGTTGAAAGTTAGTTTACGTTATCATTGTTTTTGCGTATTATGGTGAGTAGTAGTAGATATGATCGACAGTTTCTGTATCTTAAAAAGACAGTTTGTTTTATTATCAAATCCACTGTTGACAGAATTCGATTCGAACACGGACATCTTGTTAAAAGAAAACAGCATAGTGAAAAAGCTTTGGGAAGAAATGGTCGTTCTGGGTCCAAACACAACAAAAGCTATCTTCAAACTGGCATTAGATCCAGAGAATGTTGCGGTAAACTTAAGATCCTTCACTTGTAACAATTGACTTACTGAGTTCTGATAAACGTTACGGGAAGAATGCATTTAGTTTGATATTTTCAGGTAAAGTTCAAACCACTTTCATAATAATCTTTTCTTGGTGTATTATTTATTTCAGGCCTTGTCAACAAATATCACTAAATTCGAGGCAAACTTGTGTAACCAAAATTGGTTGGAAAAAAAGCTAAACTTATCCGCCAGCAGTGTCGCGTTGGATCAGGTGTTTCCTGTCGTGTGCAAGAAGAACTTCACAATTTTCACTCAGATAATCATCGACGAATTTGACATGAATGGCTTGCAGGCAAAAGTAAATGTTACACTGTAGTCTGAATGGATAACCTGGATGTCTTAAATACGAAAATTCCGACCATTTTGAAATGACTTTTACAACTTTATTTAAAATTTATTGATATGATTTTAGTGGATGTATCAACGAGACACTTGAGACCAGGCAAAGTTTCAGACATGAAATTTAATACGAAAATATTGTGCTCAAATATATTGCATGTAATGGATGGCACCAAGTTCGGATAAAAGTATTTGAAGCCAATTTGTAAAACTATCCACATTTTTTTGTCTCCAAGCCCTTAATGGCACACAGGGCATGAATGCTAAGAAATTAAGAATGAAGTCTTATAATACGACACATTACAGAATTAGGCTTAAAAATAAGAAAGTCCTCCTGCGTCACCGCAAGAGGCATACCGCCCACTGCATAGCAAGTGTTCACTCTTCTGTACTGTTTGGGGGGTACCCCAGTCCCAATTGGGGTATCACCCCCTGGAAAGGACCAGGGAAAGAACCCAGGACTGGGGTGCCCCCCCCAAGGAAAGGACATGGGACCGGAGACCAGGGAAATAACCACAATGGTATCTCTCCTGTAGATGGACAGACACCTGTGAAAACAGTAGTTTCCCCATCTTTCGGATGCGGGCGATAATAAACATGAATGCTAAGAGCAATCATCAATAACATGAATGCTAAGTAAATGAATATTAAGCACTAGTAAATGAATACTAAGTATGAAATACTTATTATTATACATCAGTAAATGTCATATTATATCAGGTCATGTCATCCTGATGTGTCGTATCCTGTCATGTCAAAATACATATCATATCATGTAATCATACCAAGTCATGACTTTTTCATGAGTTTGTCCCCGTACAAATTTCAGTTTGATAATATGTTGGGAACGATGACGGACACGTGGAGCCCCGAACATGGTCACAAGGTGAACTCGACAGACCTGATACTGAAGGCTCTGGAGATTCTGAAAACTGCGCGGGAAGCAAAGCCGCCAGTGGTGACGAATTTGGAAGACCTTATTTGGAAAATGATGGGGACATTTGACGAAGAAACTTGGATGACGGCGATGGGTGACATCAAAAGAGAATACAGCGAAGCCATGTGAGGGTCTTTGGATGATTGTTATCAGACTCTGCACAATCTTGAGAATCGAAATTAACATATTTGTTATTCATGATTAGGATTGGCAATCTTGTGGAAGATTTTGGATCAGCCTTTGAGAAAACGCCGTTTTGGAAAGATGTCAGCTTTTTTATACATCCTTTTATTTACTACATGGACAAGATGAATGAAGAAATGAAAGATTACGTCGGTAAATGGCGTTTCTTGATTACAAACATGGTAATTTCGTTTGAAGGTGGGAACTCCTTAACATTGTTGTAGTATCAATCTCTTATTTTAGGAATTTTCAGTCCGGATGGTGAATTGGGAAAAATGTTCTACTACATCACTAGATATGGAGAAGAATTTGTGGAATCTCTAAAAAACATGATTGAAGCGAATTCACAGAAGTTAACAGAACTGGCAACCATGAAGAACATTTCTGGCGTATTTTGCGATGAGCGAAACCTGCGAGAGTATTTGACACTACCAGAAACAGTTCCAGTACAGGAAATTCAGAATGTTTTTTGTAACTTAGACATCATGACCATATACAGCAGACTAAACATAGATTTGTCATTCTTTTGGCAGGTGGGTTTAATTTTGCAATAGAACACAAATGTTCCTCTGACACAAAATAGACTTCCGAAAAATGGATTGGTGGAAACATTTAAACAGATTCTTACTGGCACTCGGAAATATCACCTAAAACGAAATGTTCCTAAATCAGCCTAATTTGCTGGTACAGGAATACTAGGTAGTTGTTTTACCGTAGGATCCACCGGGAAACATGTCAGTCAACTGGTCTCAAGCAACGCATGTTGGAATCCAACTGTATAACAACATGATGAAGATGTTCAGCGGCGAAATGATGTCAATCTTGTCGCAGAGTGACCAGTACGTCGGCATGAGCGAAGCTGTGATCGGCTTTATCGACTTCATTAATCACCGAATGACCGAAAAGAATAAAGAGGAGTAAGTTTCATTGTCCAATAGAAATAAAAGTTTCAAATATAACTTTTAACAGACGGGTGTTTTAGAATTTTCTTAAACATAATGTTATGTTAAGAAAAGATTATTTTTATCTGCGATACAGAGTCCGTATTATCTCATTTTATTGCAGCCTTCAAACTATCTTGTTTTCTGCGATGGACGAGCTAGATTTTAAGATGGCAAACATTTCCTTGTGGAGTTCCTTAAAACAAAACATATACCTTACGAATAATGCTATGGCCATTATGAGTGACATGATGACCAGCGTGAAGGGTACGAAGAAAGATTCTAGAAAAGCCGAACACTTGTAGTTTTGCAATAAAAAATTACAACAAAGAAGTAAAACTATCGAATTCATTCATACTCTAAAGTTTGTTCAAGTATTTACCATTGTAAATAATTCAAATAATTACCATGCATTTTAGCCGGGCGACTCACCATGGAGACGTTCATGAGTAATGATTCAGAGATTCGTTTGGTGATTGAGAGGCAGGCTGAAATGATGCCTGACATGCTGGACGCCATCATCACAATGCTCAAAGATCCTCAACGGGTATTCTAAGAATCTTCTTTTGCAATACCAACAGATGATCTGTAGTATATATGCGCAATCTACTTTAGTTTTCAACGACCTCAGGTCCGATTTAACAGATGACCCTCTGTCACTAACATATTTAAAAGGTGAATGAAACTGATTTTGAATTTAATTGTAGATGATAGATAAAATGTCTGCTATTGACTTCACGGAAAGCAATATATGTTCTGGTCTCAGCTTTACTGACATCATGGAGTTTAATGATTCGAAAGCCATGAAGAGGTTTGAAGACGTCATATGTAATTTGAATTTTACGTCAGATCTAGTGAAAGGAACAATGATCGATCCCATTATGAAAATGGTGAGTGTAAATGTAAAATACCGTCCACTGTCTGTTTGCGTCTGCCTTCTCATTCTTCCTTTTTGACATCACATTTAACAGAGCACACAGCAGCAGAATCCGATAGAAAATTAAAGCCTGGCAATTCACGCGAACTCACCAATTGGATCTATTGTTTAGATCGCACAGTATGAAAAGTGTGAATAAGTTCAAAATTGCAGGGTGCTATATTGTCCATGTGTATACTTGAATAAAACCTACAAACTGTAGCAGACTGATAAAAATATTAACGTACTTGAATGATTGATATTTCAGTTCGGAGACTTGTCAAAAATATCCTTAGATTCAACAAAAATGAATGTACCCTTTAATTGGACTGAATTTGTGTCTAATACGAACAAAATGGTGAATAATCTTAACATCATGATGAGTTCTCAATTCTTCGATGAAATTAACATTCTACCCGATCTGCCAGGGTACACTGCTCAAGTAACGAGCGACAAATTGAACAAATTTATGGAAACTTTAGGCACAATGGATACCATGGATGTTTCAAAGTAAGAAAGTAAAATATCAAAAAATCTTTTTTAAGGAAGAGTTGAAAATAAGAAAAACTATTTCTGAAATATGTCTTGTATGGTATTGGACTAAGAAACAATTTATTTTTGTATTTCAATATTTTCGTGCTATCTAAACAATTAACATTTTTAAAACAGACAAGATTAAAAGTGTTCATTGTATTTCAGAATGATGGGAGCAGCAGAAAGTGCAGTCACCATGATGCAGGACTTACCAGTTTTGGACGGTGAATCCCATCGTGTGTGGCAGGTCTTCAATCAGTTCATGAAAACAGTAGATACCTTTATGGATTTCATAAATTTTCACTTGGAGAAATTTAATGGTACGTTTTCGTAATACGAATGTGATGAGCTTTAATGAACCACGATTATGACCTTTTTAAAAAATATTTTCTGTTGGTATTTCAGGTACAACGATATCAGTAATTGACTACATAGACTCTGCGGAATGGAAGAGGCTGTTAATCGCCCTGGACTCTTCACCGAATGCTACGGCTGTTGTGTTGCATACAGTGTCGGATGTCTGGCTGAAAGATCCTGCTAAGGTTCAAATTCTGTCCTATAAATGCTCGTCACCAAATAGGTGACATCAAGTCTCACTGAAACCAAAACATTTATGTTGTAATTTTAAGTAGAGCACAAATACATCATCAAGTTGTGGGTAAAACAAGTAAAGGTGCATAATTAACATAATACTGATTTTTATTTGCAGATCTTCCATTTAACCTCCTACAACTTAAGTGCGGCTTGTAGATCTCTGTCTATGTTTGAGGAAATTTTCACTCCCCCACCAAAAGAAAACATCAATATGGAAACGGTACAAGACGATATTTGTGCAGCAGAAGTGAACTTCACTGTACTTGGCAAAGAAATCATGGCTAATCTAGCTGGGCTGAGTAACTTCCTTGATGCTGCAAGTGAACTAGTAGGAAATAATTCTGCATTTTTCTAAAATTACCTTTCTTAAAAGCTGTGCAGATTTGATATTCTCTAGGCTGTTGTTCCAAGATGGACCTTCAATAAATTATTTGAAGTAAACTCGTATTTAAATTTCAACATAAGCAGAACTATTCCTTCATCAAGATTGGGGCAGCTGGGGCTGGGGTAGGTGGGGGCAGGGCCTGTTTCCTGCCCGGTTCTTCCCAGTTGGTCTCTTCTTCAGAGAAGAAGGAGGAGCTTTCCCGGTGCATCATTCGAATGGGCTCCCTGTGAACACATGGACAGAAATCTGAAAATATTACCTTCCCTCCTACTAGGTAATTGGTCGCTAATGAAAACAACTGAAATATTTCTAATTGCAGGTTGCAGAAATAGATTCCCATGGACCGCGATCACCATTTACGGACAGTTTCAACTTAAGTAATATAATCCATAAAGTAGAAAAGTATTTCAAACTGATGCAGATGATTGGTGAATTCCCGCCAAAGTTTGATTTGGGCAGCAATTCTGGAGTGTTAAAAGAAAGTACATGGAACAAATTAATTGACGGTTTTGTTAAGTCTATGACGGAGGGGGAACCTTACATGCAAGATCCAGCAGGGTATGTGTCGCTCTGGCTATCATGGCGTTTTCACACTGTCCGGAACCGAGACCTACTGTCCTACATACTGTCTCCCATCGTTCTGTTGTTGATCCCTGTTCCTATCTCGGTTCCAGTTTCGTTCAGTGTGAATTCACTAGTAAAGCCACAGAATCTGTCTTTTACCACCAGTAGGCAGACAGAGATTTCTTCTTTCAGAGAAATCACACATTAGTCTATCCTTAATGTTTACTAACAGTGAGAAGGGGATTTTGTTTCATAACGATTATTTCGACTTTTCTATTGAACCATTAGGTTAAAATGTATTTTTGATTTCACTTACAGATGGCAAAGTATGATCACGGCTGCAACGATGCAGCCTTTTGCTCTTGCTCTGATGTCTAATATTGTCTCCGTTAATGATATGCTTTCGTCTTCCAATTTTTTCTTGGAGTTTCTGATCACCCATTTAAAGCCGTTTTTAGGTAAGGCCCCGCGATTTTGGCGACTTTCAATTCGTAGCATATCTTATTTTTCATTACTATTGTAGCGAAGTGTGTATCTTACTCTTATTGTGAGTCAGAAAAGTACCTAAATCAACCGTTGTAGGAAACACAATTGACATTGCAAATATTTCTTCGCATCACCTACCGTCCATCGTGAAACTTCAGGATTCCATAGCAAACCTTCCAGTCCTTGTGGAAGTGTACGTGCAAACTCTCACTACCGATCCAGGAAAGGTTAGATGTTTTTACGATCGTGCTGATAAATATTGTCACTTTCACCTGTAATGAACTTCTTGTTGGAAGTGATGTGAAGATAGAGGATTTAAATAAATTCTCTTCTTTTAACAGCTTACAAGGACATTAAGTGGCGGTGACCCGAATCAGTTGTGTACTGGAAACCTGGACGAAATTTTCTTAATTCCTGCAAATTTGGAAAGGCAATTCAAAGCTGTAATGTCTGACATCTGCAGCGTAAATTTTACTGTACTTGGAGATCAATTTGGAGGACTAGTGGAAGATTTCGTCGTGAGTAGATGAACACAGCATAATTATATTGTACATTTTTTGATTGTTGTTGTGACAACCTTCGATTATCAATTTTTATTCCTTTCAGAAGGCAAATATGACATCAAAAACCAACTACACCGCATTTATGGACAACTACAACCGTCTAAATGAATTGATCACTAAACTAGGACAAAAGAATCCAACCATAACCGGTTTCGACGATTCATGGTTACAATCCGCAGTTTGGAACCCGGTGATAAAGAGAATTGTGCAAAGACTGAACAACAAAACCCTGAACGATAGGTGATACTGTACTTTTGTCGTAGCAAAATTACAACTATACAAGAGAGCGATGCAGATCACGACAATGGTTTTTTATTCCCAGCATTTAGCAATAATTATTTGACCACATCTCGTTATAGTTTCGGTCATATCAAACATATGTGAATGTGAATAAGAATGGGACAAATTTTCAAAAAGTGCGGTACAACAAACTGAATGCAACTCAAGAAGTTTTATTGGCAACACAAACATCATACAAAACAAAGAAAATAGTCAAACGCTAATTTTGATTTGTTTTAGATTGGCGGATCTTGGCGAGTCTCTCATGCCAGCACTGGAAGATCTCCTGAACAACATGACGGCAGGAGATGAACAACTCATGTCCATTGTCAAATCCCTCCGGCTGTCTCGAGCTTATGCTGTACTCATGCGAAGTAGATACATTATAAAGTTTAATTTATTTACAAATAGTTTTACTTTACATTTAAGTGATCGTCTTGGATGTCTCTGAAATATTTCCAAATGCAAAATTTCTGATGTTTTTATCTTCAGATCCCACAGACATATTCAAAAATACAATTCATGCAAAGAGACTAAACGACTTAGTAGTGAAACTTCCGCACATAATTAACGCCTTATTTATCACAGCGCTGGACCCAGAATTGGTAATTCATTCTGTTTCATAATACTTCTTTACAAAAGTCTACCCGAAAGGCAAATCTTGTTTGGTTTTTATTAGATTTACAGTCTTTTCTTGTAAAGTGAGGCAAATAAAATTACCTCCCAGATATCATTTTCTGAATGTTATCAATTTATTTGATAGTCAAGGAAATTGACAGATCTGCTTGTCAGTGATCCAGCAGCGTTTTGTGACACACCTGACCTTGAAGAATACATAAAGAATCCGGACAACTCATCTCTTGACTTACACGAGTATCAGGATGTCCTGTGCAGCCTTAATGTAACCGCTCTTATGGAAGAATTAACCAATCTCGGCAACATTACATCCCTCATGGTAGATGTGGTAAGAGCGTAAAACTTTACATAATGCAACTGTGGTATGAGATTATGAGAGATGAAGGTGGCAATTGTAACGATTTTTTTGATGTCTTGAGATGAAAGGAAATTTAACATACATTACGCACTAAAACTAGAATACAGTTTTGTACCTGTCCCCCGCATAGTTGGTATATAATTTTAAAATTCGCAGATGTCTGGTACACGTGAAGATTTCAATGCAACGGAATTATTCAACACCTACATGCATGTGCAACGATTGTGGACTGAGGTTTTCACAAACATAACGGAGGCTGGTGTTTTGGATTTAACAATCGGGCCGTTCATGTCGGAACTAGTTAAGGATGATACCTGGGAACCAGTGGTTAAAACTTTGATGAAACTTGCTGATCAGTTCTCTGATACCGAGAAAGCTTTTGAAAGGTGAATTCTACTTAACATCTTTCCAAAAACTTCATTCATAAAAGCTGCTTCCTGTTAAAATTGTAAGTGAACGATAGTAAAACCTCTGATTCACCAAAACTTACTTCATGCAGGACCCTCCTGTTCAAGATTATCTCAATAGGAAGTTAAATAAAATAGACGTTTGCAATTATTGATGTGAGCCCTATTGGGGCTGCTCCTAAAGACTGATATTTTTTGTAACTTGTTGAAAATCTTTCGAGAAGATATAAAAGAATAGATTACATTGTATAAAGAATATATTTTAGTTATGGCGGTCCACTGTCAATGTTGCGGTTGGTCGATGATTCCTCGTTTAACCAAGGGGTACACATGGTAAATGCTCTTGTGGAACAACTGATCTCCAAGCTGGATATTAAACGTTTATGTAAGTACAAAACTGTCATTAACAGAGCTGTTACGCTCCGGTGAAAAATCAGGGAATTTTGGAAAATTGGTTAATGTCAGGGAATTGTCAGGGAATTATGTCATGGCAATTTATTTTTTAATAAAATGTGACCTTTGCTTTGCTTACCATATTTTTCAAGTCCCAAAAAAATTACAGCCTTCTTATCCTTCTCAGTATGTACTCTGAGGATAACCTTCTCAAAATGTTATCAACATCTCTGTGGTAGCATGTACTGTATCTGATATTGTCTACACCAATTGTTTTACAGTAAACACTTTTTGTGTAAATTATGACATGATGCAGTCTGACATTCATTACCCAAAGAATTTTCAGCCAATCATGGCTGGGGATCACCTTACAAAAGTCCACACCTGAAAAAAAAAACCAAAACAAATTTGTGAACTTTCCCTTTTTAGCATTTAAATTGTTACCATTTAGGCATCCAGGACATGCAGAATTAGATATTTAAAAAATTGAAAAAACCTTTGGTTTTTTATTTTGAAAATAAAGATAATGTTGAAAAAATAGTGACATGTCAGGGCAATGTAAGGGAATTTGAACGAGCTCAAATGTGGTTACCCTGGTTAAGGTAAAGATACTTTTAAAAGTTAAACCAAAATCTTCATTTATTGGAGATAGCCACAAGGCTATTATCCATTTATCGCACTAATCAATGATGGTGGATTTTTTCCAGCTCCAACAATGACTTTGCACGACTTGTTTCCACATTCCCCAGAGATTCGAAAGCTCCTGGTTGTGTTTGAAAGTTCCCCAGAAATTTTAGAGATTCTGACCTCTTCATTGAACAAACCAAAGGTATGAGAATACTTTGGAGAAACGTTTTCTCCAACTGCGAAAGAAATAGATCTCAGAAATTAATTTTTGCAAGAAAATTGTTTTTCAATAGAAATAATTCATGCGTGTCCTTAGGTTTAGTATAGGTCCAACAAAGCACCAACATAAAGTTTGTACATTGTGTGCTGGCTGACATAATTCTTTCATAATCATGAGCTTCTTGTAGTAAATTGTCTGTTATTTTAGTTTTCGGATGTACTGAACAAAAACTGGACGGACGCACTAATGGAAATATGCCACCCACTGAAAAACATCACCGACTACCTGGATATTCCTACTCGACCCAGTCTAGATATTGACGAGATGAAATCCGAGTTCTGTTCAGTCAACTTGACCAAAATTCAGGATGAGATTACCAGAGAGTTCAACATCGCTTATATTATGGAACAGGTTATTTTTTTGTCAATTTTAAAATTAAGAATGTTAAACATTAGTAAACTGTTAATTCAGTGTGAATGTCTGACATGCATTCTTTACATTTCTTTGTACTCACGGTACACAACTTTGCACAGGCTGAGAATAGTGCTGCTGTAAACTGGACCGCGACGTTTTTGCGCGTGGAGGCCTTTTTTAATATGATCAGGAGTTGGGTTGAAAGGAGACTTCCAAAAATTGTCTTTGGTGGGTCTCTCGGAAATGAAACTGCTTGGATGAATGTACTTGAAAGCATGAATACTTGGCAGAAGAATCTAAATGTTTTACAAGAGTAAGTGATTTTATTATGAGTCAGAATGGTTTCTTTGCAGTATGGGTGTTACATTTGAATTTAGGAGATAATTTTAATATAGACAAGGTGTCATGTTATCTCTTACTTGTGCCGTACATTGATTAGACTAGTTATACATACCAAAAGTCCCCACAGTTAAACTTACTTAACTGTGACCAACAGGCAAACAAGCAGTTTCGCACAACTCATCCCCTACCTTGAAGCTGATACCAGATTAACAGACACAATGAATGGAATTCTACTGATGGTCAGACAACTGGTGGGAACAGTGTCGAATAGCAGCCTGACGCTTGAGAATCTAATTCAAGGAAATGAACAAATCATGGAACTAATGAATCTGGCATTCAACAATTCCCATGGCGCAGTGGATTTGCTACTGAACGCACCCTTTAGAAATCCGGGTAAATTAATCGAAATATTTGTGGCAGAAGATCCATTTGGATATTTATGTAACCACAGTTCAAGTGAGATACAAAAAATCTTCTCAATTCCATCCAATGTTGATACCGAAAGGGTGCATGGTGTTGTATGCAGCGCAAACGTGACAGTATTAGACGAACTGTATTCCTTATCCGGATGGACGAGATTAGAATCTCAGTTACAGAATACAACGCCAGTCACATGGGAGCAAATTTTCCAGAACGTTGAAGGATTATCGAAAGATATAACAAATTTGATTGAAAACTTGCCCAGAAATTTTGAAGATGGTAATTTTGATGTTTCACCATTGGAATCCATTATTTCACGTTTTTACCAGGATTTGACAAAAAGCGCAGATGAAGACATCTATGAATTGATTGGAATTTTAAATTCTGTTTTGTTTTCGATTTATGGAAATGCTGCAGATGGTATGACGCGGATGTATTTTGAAATGTTTCAAGTTTGCATCAATTATGCCAATGATATTTTAAGCCAAATAAGCACCAGGAACAGGGAACTGCATTTGGGCAGTCTGTTCGAAAATACCACAGCTTGGAAGAATACCATGCAGTTAGTGTTTGGCCTGCAAGAAAACAGTGTGGAAGCGTTTTTAGGAAGCACCATGCGAATTGAAAAGGTAGTAAAGAATATTTTTTTCAAAAAAATATCATGTAATGATTGTTTACAATTCAAAATGGGCCAGAGATTAATCAAGAATTCTGTCAAACCAGAACGAACTTTATACCATTTTAAAAATTTACTCGCACTTCCATGAAAGCTTCTGGAAACCGGGCTTTTTCTTGTTTGCAGTTTGGGCATTTCTTCTCGATGTCTGGTGATGAGATTCAAGGCATAATCTGCGATCCAACCAGAATTACGGATTATTTTAATCTACACAGAGCTATTAATCCTGAAGAGCTTTCTGCTGCATTGTGTGATATTAATGCTACTATGTTCTTGGATGAATTCATGAATACATTCAACATCAGCAAATTAATGGACCAAATAAGCAAAGATGATAAAGGTAAATGTACCACTCGAAAATATGATGGCTAATCAGGCTAATTGAACTTAAAACTATTACTTTCGAAAGCTTACCGGTTAAATGTATCAGGAGTAACTCAATACGACCGGTCTATTTTCACGTGATAGAGCGGTTAGTAGCAATTCAAATGGTCAAGTCAATTAAAAGTCATAGCAGACTTTTTCGGTTTTCATGTAATCAGATATTGCAACTTTTATTGTATTGGTCTAAACTTTTAAATTGTTGAAATAATCCGAATTACCATTCAACATAAAAATAAGTGAACAGTTTTATCTGCAGAATATACTCCAACCGATATCCGTAAAAGCATTGAGGATTTTATTAGAAATTTTGAAAGAATTATGAACGTATCTGATGTGACATTCAATGGCTTGAACCTTGCGCCGTTATTGAACATAACCATCAGTGAAACAGATCCTGCAGTGTGGACATCGCTGCAACAGATGCAGAACAGCTACATCAACATCTCTGACTTTGATGTGACAAAGTAAGTATTTTAGATTTGCGCCCATGTTGGATGCTGAAAGTTTAAATTGTATTCAAACACATCCAACATTTTCCGAGGAAGATTCTCAGGTTGTATTTTTGGTTTAGAATAAGTGGTCTCTTGGAAGCACAAATGCCAAGCATGCAGGGTTTACTGCCTGAAGTTCTGCCCATCATGAACGGAATTAATGTCTTGGCCGAGGCTTTAAATGACAGACTGCAAAGCCTTCCAGGTAAGGTTGTTCCTTCACTTCAATATTAGCGAGATCGGGCATTAGATAATTTTCTTATGATGCTATTTGCTTCATTTTGAAATAGATGTGAATTTCACAGTAACCGATTTGTTGAGTGACGAGACGCAGACAAGGGATTTCCTCGAGAGAATATTCGCTTTGGCGCCGGACATCGCTGGAACATTGCTTGATCTGCAAATCGATTCAAGTCAGGTTAGATAGTACCTTCGTTATTCCATAAACACATGGCTTACAAAAAGAGATAGTTCTTCCTGGGTACTGCTCGCGTTTCCCAGTTAGGAATCAAGTACACTGGATTCCGCTTAGAAGGGGCAAATAGATGCAAAGAAAACTGTTCGTTGTGAGAAGTTTTGGTAACCGAACTTTTGAATATTGCTGTCAATCATTTTGATCCAAAGGAAGCTGTTCACTGTAAGTTGGTGCTCGTTGTCAGCGGGACCCAGTGATACCAGTTGATACCAATCCAATGATTTTCTGTCATGTAGTTTTTGATTTGCCTTTAAACCCGTTACCTCCCAAAATAGGCAAACTCCAGGGATAGTACTTTAAGACAGGCATTTATGGCAGTACAGACACTAGAGCTAATGTTGGTGTCATTTTGTTTGTCAATATTGAGCATTTCCATCACTGACGATTTGGTCATTTTAGTTGGTTGCCAACGACATGAGTATCACTGACGTGTTATGCAGCGATGCCTTTCGGTACCCTGCGTCAGTTAACGCTTCATTGATGAAAGAACTGCTCTGTTTAGCAAACTTTACAGCAATCCAGGAGGAATTAGAAGACATGATAAACTGGAATGTTTTCTTTAATAAGGTGAATTAGATTTTCACTTCTCTCTTTTCATAAGTTACAGTGGAAAACCATGCTGTGATCAGCATTTGTTCAGAGTGCTCTTTCTAGGCTAGTGTGAATAAAAAGGAACATTTTAAATATTGTAAGTTTTCCCATTTTGCCATCTATGAGAATCCCCGAATTTTCTTCCAGATTGGATCACAGTCTGACGCAGTCACGTTCAACTGGACTAGATTTCTGCAGAACTACCATCAGCTGCAGGAACACTTCACAGACATGTTTACAACTGACATTCAGCTGACCAAATTCTTCAACTACAAAGGAGATCTAAATATGTGGTTGGACAGATTAGAAAAAATGCTTGAAACACGGGGTTCCTTGTCCTCCGGTGATGATATTTCCCAAATGTAAGTAAAGGTTAATCTGAGACATAAATTGTTTAGCGGCCTTTTCAAGAAAAAGAAGATTCTTACTGTTCATGGAAAGATTAAAATATGAATTCCTAATTTTTCTGTCATCATTTTGTTGGTGTTGACATTTTTTGTTTCCTGTTGAACATTACTTTTGTCTCCAGAAGCCTAAACATTCTTCAAAGTTTTCTGGAATCTCTCGATGTTTACCCGATAAATGGCAACAGAGAATTGTTTAAAGCTATGGATTCATTGCTGACCATGTTGACGAACAATCTAAAGAAAATAACAGGTATTTTTTAAATCTTTTTGTGTTGCAAACTTTAAATTCACCAAACGCGTAAATATGACAGGAGAAAATGTGTATTATTGTAATTGCACAAGAAATATGAAATATTTTATCACAATTTTACTACTAAATTTCAGGGGCAGTTAGCCTTGAAAGTCTTTTTGGAGATGTTGGTGAATTGAAGTGGATTTTGAATGCGACATTACAACTGGAACCAACAATTGTCGATGCATTTTTGAATGCAACAGTCTCATCTTCGATTCCTCAGTTTGTAAGTTTAATTTGGTTGGTTTATGACATATGATCTTTTGTTTATGTTTTGCAGTCTGTATTAATGACAGATTGCTTTGTAGACAGCAGTTTGTTTAATTAATTATGTCTTTCCATTCTCAGATTATTGATGTTTTACTGCAACCAGACAACATGGCAGGTGTTGTCTGCAACGGAAGCCTAACGGAATCTCTGAACTTTTCTCCTGATTCATTAGTAGGAGTTGATGAACTTCAAAACACTCTGTGTGCAACAAATATGACAGCTCTAAGTCAACAACTGATGGGCTTTCTCAATATTTCGTCGGTTATCGACCAGGTTGTGAAAATATTTTAATTGTTAGATTCGCAGATATTTCACCCAAATAGAAAATTACATTGACTTTGTAGTTTTATCAGTTTTAGTATGAAACATGCACATCCAGACTATTCAGGTTAAATTTCTCGCAATTTTGTGAAGAAAAATAACAATAATTACAACAAATGAATTTTATAAATTCCTGTTGTCCAACACTGAAATAAATTCCCTGGGTTTGAAAATAATAAACCAGGGAAAATTCCTCGTCGAGAAACTAACGAGAACAGTAAATTAATATTTTCTTTTTGTGATATCATTTTCAGTTTGTCAAACTAACAGATTGGTCAATACCAACATCAGAAAACAGGAATTGGAGTAACACTCTAGACAAGACCTCTAACCTGATTGACATTCTAACTGACATAATTAAATATCCACTAACTCTGGATTCCAGCCTGAATAAGACATTGAACATCTCGATGTACGCTTCGATTTTAGACAAAATGTTAAGAACAGAAATAAATGAAATGTAAGTAATTCTCCTTGAAGATACAAACTTAAATAGTTCACATAGAGAACCAGGAAAATAAAAATCCTGGCATTAATTCGGTAGTAATTTTGATTTGTGAGTTTTATTTTTGATAATTCGCACTATGTTCAGCACGATGAACTTGTTGGGGCACACCTGGGAGAGTGTGAAGATCTGGTTGGGAGCAATGGAAATACCACCGATGAAGACAGCATACTATTTTATGAATGAAATCCTGAAAACTTTGGAGACAGACTTGGAAAAGTTATCTGGTAATGATTGACTAAAACTTACTGAACATCTCATATTAGGATGTTTATCAGAATAAAGTTAACTTTGGAATCTAAAATCCGTTAACTAAATTTTTCCGATAGTCCACGTACATTCAATTTCGATTTGTACAAAACAAAAAAAAAAAAACAGAAAAAGAAATCCACACAATCTGAAAAAAAATTCTGAGAAAAGCAACGTGTAAATAAAAGGTTTGTATTTCAGATTCAAACATCGACCTACGTGAAGTATTGATGTACAATTCTACCGCTTTGAGTAGAATTCTGGAAAATATCTTCTCATCTGGAAACCATTTAGGAGACAAACTGGTAGAACCACTTATCACCCAACAGGTAAAGAGGTCACCAACAGACATTTAACTATTTCTTACGTACTTTGTTTCCAAAAACAAATGTAATGCTGAATCTTGATCCTTTTAATATTCTTAAACGTCTTCAAAGCTAAGTTTCTATTTCCTTTTTGATTGATAGTTCAAAAATGCGCACCACTCCCCGGCAGTACAGCAGGCTGTATGTAATTCTACAACACTTCTTAGTCTGTATGAAGATAATGTTACTTTGCCAGTAACTATGGATCTACAGGTAAATCCATGTTAGAGGTTACCAAACATGGTTATATTTGATTCAATGCACTGAAACGTTTGTACGAAAATGTATCGACTTATTTTACCAGACAATATCAATGGCAATTTGTGGGGAGCAGCCAGATTTTTGGGTGACAAAAATGAGAGATCTGGATATTCCTATTGGAGATATTTCAGACTTTGCTAATAAGGTAAGAAGAATACGAACTCAAACGATAGGGTCATGGAAAGTGTTTTCACTGATGCTTAAACCATTTTGACCGCAGTATTTTCAGAATTGTGGAACAAGTCGAATATATTTATTCACTGTTCAAAAGATATTCGTTTGGAAATAAAGTGTTCTAGGTCCTTTGAGGATATTATGTAATTGTTATTCATCACTATACTAGTTCCTTAAGAATGGTAGTGGTGTGGTGTGTTGAAAAATACTGAAATAAAGAATTTGGTGAATTTCTCAAGATGTCCGTAATGAATAAAAAATCCATTTCAATTTAGCTCGAGTCGGCACTGTGGGAACGAGGCTGGTATGAATATGTTCCCTTCAACATAACAACTTGGTACCAACCGGTGATGCCTCTAACAGAGTTCAGCAACTTATCGAAGACACTGGATAACCTGATAAAAGAATTTGAAAGGTTACAGGCATTACACTTGACTGATGTCCTCAAAAACCTGGGAGAAGCAATGTCAAAGGATGGATTCATACGCACTGGATCTACATTGTGAGTAAGGTTGAAGGGCAAATTAGATCTAATCAAACCCAATTAGAATTCTGAAATTGCTGCTGTTTATTACCGCCCCGCGTACGTAGTACGACAGTAAGGTAATATTTTCAGTCTGTTTGTCAGTCCACGGGGGGGGGGTACTCAGATCATACACATAGCCAGGGGGGTGTGGCCCGGGAGGGAGTACTCGGGCCCACACAGGGAGGGTATTCAGTACCACAGCTTGGGGGGGTGGTACTCAATCCCACAGCCAGGGGGCACTCAGTCCCACAGCTGGGGGGGGAGGAGGGTACCTCAGTCCCACAACTGGGGGGTACTCAGTCCCACAGCTGGGGGGAGTACTCAGTCCCACAGCCAGGGGGGTAATCAGTGCCACAGCCAGGGGGGTCAGTCCCACAGCTGGGAGAGGGGTAATCAGTCCCACAGCCAGGGCAGGGTACTCAGCCCGGGTCTCTCCCACCCAGGATAGGACAACACAGCGAGCACTTGCTACGGGGCGGGCGGTATGCCTCTTGCATTCACGCAGGAGGATTACTGAGAGACACCTGAAGCGTAGTTCTGTGGTTAGTCTTATTTCCGAGCGAATTAGCTTGTAACTAAACGAACTGGAAGACCCATGTATTTTAGGAATACAGTGTATATCTATAATAGATCCTTGCGTTCTTTTTTAACTGTAGACTGGCTAACACCCTAGGGACATTGAGTAAAGACATACCTGCCATCAGAGAGACCGAAGGGATCCTCTACATCTCAGGTTTAATAATGAAATATCTTCGCACACAACTACTGGCAATGCAAGACGCAAAACAACAGATTCAAATAGTTAGGCTGCTGCCGGACACAGATGGCCTGATTGGTGTATTAAATTCAACTGTGTCATTCACTGCTCTCAATTATTTGTTAGAGGCTACGATTCATCCAGTTCAGGTAAGGGTTTGTTCAGAATATACAATTGAAACGTCAACATTGAAAGCCGTAATGACACATTGAGCGAAATCGACTTAACCATTGGGTGGGTTCTTAAGAATTGTAATATCCAGTTCATATTGCATGGGCGGAAACATCAATAGAAATTAAGATCAGTGTAAATGTAACCCTGGACTGTTCGTATTCAATTTTAAATATAAATGGAAAGGGAATGTATCCATGAACTAGTCCAAGAACATCGTAGTGTAGTACGTCATTGTGTGTCAAATGCATTACGGAAGAATGTCACCAGTATAAATGTTTTATACCAGGGGCCTGCAGAGGGCTCTTGACAGCAATCAGTTTTTATATCCGGGGGGGGGGGGGGCAGCAGTTATTCATGAGATTATCTGTTCATGTACTGGACCCAATGTATGCTAAAGTTGAAGCTTTTAGACTGTATCTTATGATAAGTATCATAAGATACATTCAAATACCTGGTAGGTCTGAGTATATTCAAAATGCTCAGAATTGCTTTAAGAGGCTGATTTGCATGATCCTACTGGGATGGCTGTGAAAGCCACTGCTCCTGGTTACCTGAGAAGTTCCTACTGATTACTTGTGGTACTTAAGAATCTGGTGGTTACTCTGGTGGTCCCACTGTCATGGGGTCTGGCTGACATAGGTATATCAAGTGAACAAGACAGGGTAGTTCCCATATGACCAGGAGAGCTTCCAAGAGTACCAACTGGCATTTAGTTAACTCCCTCAAAGTGAGGTACTTGAGCTGACTAACTCTGAATGAAACCTCTTTCCTCATACTGGGATTACATTTTACATCGATAGCCAGAGCAGTGTGAGGAGGAATTACACCTTTACTCTGATTAACTCAAAAGAACAGTGGGTACACAGAGGGGTTTAATTGGCTCAAGAGTATGTACATGTGACAAAGGGAGCTGCTTGGACATGGCTCAAATTGTGATGGGCTGCAACATGATCACCAAATGACCACAAAGGGGGATTTTAACTGTCAACTTTGCAATTACTGTACAACCAACAGCACAATTATTTAACTGCTTATGACGAGTCATAATACCACAGTCCTCTTAGTATTAACCAGTTACAAGAATTACATTGTTCTTACTTCTAGGTAATGACACTGCTGAATGTGTCGGCCTGGCCAGGAGTTGTTTGCAACAAAGACGAGTTCAACTCCACAATGTCGTTCCCTGCAGGTGTCGCCGCTGGAGATTTGGTTCAAAAAGAGCTGTGCGCAGCTGCAACCCAGTATCAAGATCTTCCTGAGCGCATCATCAACACCCTGAGCTTCACAGATCTAATGGAGGAACTCGTTGGTCCCGTATGTTCAGATGATGAAGAAGTTTTAGAGAAAATTCCTCTTTTTTATTCTGAGCACTTTTCTTCAAATGAAGAGCAAAGACTAGTGAAAATTCGCATATTTGTATCCCCTGCAATTCCAGATAACAGATGTCATCAATGATCGTGTTGGTGCAGTCAAGATGAACCCGTGGCAGTTCTTCTTCGACCAACTCAGTGCTTCTATAACAAATGGTTTAAAGTTGTTGTGGTCTCAAAATACAACCGGATTGGCCGCCTGGGCTGCATCATTCTTAGGACTTCAGAATTACTTTGTTGATGGAACGAAGTCGCATGAAAATATAACCGAAGAGCTGACAAAAACAGGGTAGGCATTGAAAACGGAATGCAGTAAATGAATTAAACATCTCCATCACATCATACACAGACATTGTTAATCATCAGGCTCAGAAATACGGGGCATAATTCTTGCGGTCTACAAAATTGTGCTGTTTTTGGTCATATTACATTTTTAGTCGCGCCGCCTCTCCGAGAGCGGAGCGACTTATCTGGTCACTACGGCGTCTGTATGTATGCTTGTTGCCTTGCTTGTTAGCTCAAATACAAAATTTCCAAAAAGTCATCAGATCTCAAAAATTCCAAAACCAGAATATGTTTCAGACCAT
>JBCAUG010089869.1:0-38725 GCA_038406175.1 Haplosyllis leylae | reverse complement strand
CGACTAACAAAATGGTAGTCGACTAGTCGGACTCATATCCGACTAGTCGACTAGTCGTAGTCGTTCTGCCTTCCCTACTACTCATAACCGAAAATCAACCCGACTCAGTCTATGAGCGATAAAAACCGGGATGTTCTTTATCAGGTGGATTATGTGGTCGAGGAAAGACAGGCTCGAGTTTTGAGTACACGCAAAAAATAAATGTCGACTCGGTAATGAAAAGGTGGAGAGGATAAACGAAAAGTAAAATGGCTAGATGTGAAATGTTAATTTTTCATGTCTGGATCTAACTTGGGCGTACTTATTGAATATTGTCAGCAGTAGAGATCATTTTATAAAATAAAATAGGGAACCAATACCTGAAATTGGTTTTATTTTCGATTTTGAAATATCAATTTTTTTCCCACTGTAAGAGGGAATTTAGCGATGTAGACAGCCCAGAAATAATAAGCATCATAACGTGCATTGCGTGCTACAACTCATAAGCACCAGCATACAATGTGCAAAAATTATTATCGCACATTAGGGTCTCATAAATTAAAAACTATGATAAATATACATCATGTTTGATGGATATGTAAAAATAATATTGAACGATTGATGGAGATTGCTTGTTGCTCAAGGGATCAAGTCTATCATCCCTATTTGCATGATTAGAGAGAAATGCAAATTTAATTTAGCATGTATGCCCATGGAACGTGTCGAAGGAATTTTAAGCAGTAGAGAGAAGGGCCTGTTGCATGTATAGGCATTTAATACAATTGTCAGGCAATTGCTTGTGATCAAGGCAGCTTTCATTACGTTATCGTGTTGCAGTAAATTGCTTAGATGTCGTCATTTCATGTGATTGGAATACTAACAGGATAAAGAAAGAAACAGAAGAAACTGACTCATATCCTTGACGGTCAACTTCTTGAAAGTTATTTCGACAGTAACACACACTTTTGTGTCCACTGTTGTTCATGTCATCAAACATAAGAATTTTTTCAGTAAATTTTTCATTATATGCTTGGTCTCAAACTCATGAGATTTTTTCCCCATCCTCATTCATTTTAATGTAGAAGTAATTCCAGGAAAGGTGCAACCTTTGTCCAATGAGAATTATTCTGTTGTAAACCCACGAACTGAAGAACAAATTCCAGATAGATTAGGTCGTGTAGATTGAGGTAAATGTCACAGACCTAACAATCAGATATTTCGAGTCCTGGACAGCTGTCTGGACGTGGGATTGACTTCGCCAACTTTGTGTCTAAAAATGTTCTGTATCATCTACTGATGTCGTATTTGAAATTCTATGAGGTGAAACTCACGTATTGTGATGCATTTGTTTTCGAATCATAATGGCTTGGACATTGAGGACGTTTTTAGAAACGTTGTTCAAATCAATTTCTAAGTTGCTTCCCAAAAATATTTTTTATCTTCACAGACTTCCGGAATTGTATCTTCCGTTTCGTCACTATCACCAAGCTCATTGCAAAGTCACAATCAGTTCTATGATGTGAAATGCAGACCCTACTGCAGAAATTCAATTTACATTTCCATTTTGTGCACTTGCATCATCTGTGGATCGCGGCCATTCTCAGTCATGATTAAATTTTCACGTCGCCCAGACTGATTGTGAAAACTGCGGAGATGCAAATCAATCAATTTCAATCTGGAAAAGTATCGAACTCCATTGAAAATTATGCAAATGTGAGCATTTTCGACATTGAGTTGCACTTTGAGATGCGGAGAACCGCGGTTGAAAATTAATCAGTGAAAACTTCCCGAGGGGGAAGGGACAAACAATACTAATTGAATAAGTGTTTTTCCAAACTAATCCAGACCGACACTTACTTTTAATGAAGGGAAATAGACGGCGGATTGATTCAATAAGACCTACCGTATTACGCATAAACAAAGTTATTACTCTTCCTTCCTATTTTTGCTACAAAAAGGACCCGCATAGACAGTTTACTGAGTAAAAAGTCCTGAAGAAATAACCTAGGACTTGGTCCTGCATTTCTTAACTCCAGTCCAAGTATTCCATCTGAAGCAATTTGGTTCTAAATGGTGAATTCATAATGCTTTTCCATTAGTGTTGTGCGCGTTTACATTGAAGAATGCGGTAACAACGGAAGTTGCCAAGTCATGTACGAAAATTCGAATTGAATTTTCAAACCGCCACATTGACGTGAATTGCTTGTCCTTTATTAGTGATTGTGTCAAAGGGAATGATATCAATGAAGAAAGAGCAGTGATGGAGAAGGCAGCTTTATTTCTGTCAATTAACTTGGATTCGATGCGAAGACGATTAACTGTTAATTCACGTCTTGTTTCGTCACACGCATCTGAATCAGTTTTCACAGACGGACTTTCACGCAAAAAGAACACGAAAGGGGAGGAACCCATTGAAGAAATTAACACGTTTTCATCGATATGATGTGTCAATTTGGCAAAGATTGAGTATTTCCAATCTGACGTTTATTGTCGGGTTTGAGCTGCAGATTTCCTGTGTAGATCATATTTTTATTAGTTTATCAATATGTTTTATGTTACAAATAGGAAAAGAACCTTGATAGATAACTTCGATTTTTGTTATGTGTCGGAATGGATCTGGATTTGTTGATTTTCTAAGAACTAGATGTAAAATAGCATTACTGTCTAAAACACAAGAATACCCTGCTCTGGAGGGAGCCTGTCAAAGACGAAAATATCCATACGTCAACAATTTAATAGCAGGTTTCCTGGAAATTTTCGAATAATTTTCGATTTACATCATTCAGCAAACAGTTTTTCCACCTTTATTTCGGCAGCAAAATGCTGTGTTGAACACTGGGCAAATAAATACGCAAAGTGATTACAAACAATTGTGCTTGAATGACTTTCAATAAGAAAGAATTAAGCTGTATTTACGGAGAAGCTGCCTTGACCCCCGGTGATTCACCGAGGCAATGTTGGCGTACAAATTTAGGCACATGCACCGAATTGCGATGTATTTAGTGCCAGATCTGGACTGTGATAAGGGATGCATGAACAATTCAATTTTTCCAAGGTCCTTCGTGTTCCAAGATGAAGTGGCGTAAAATTTCAGCCGAAGTTCCAATTTGCGAAAGAAAATTGGAATGAATCATACAGCTCGGGTCGGTCTTGGTTGCTTTTTGCTCAATACAGTAAAAAGGGGGATAAATCTTATCTAGCCGTGTAAAGGAAGACGCGTTTTATGTGGAAAAGAAAAAAAGGGGCAGCAAACATTTACATACTGAGATTGAGTGAGACTTTTCAAAAAGATATTTAAATCTGTTGAAGCAGCTCTTCCGTTAATTCGACTTCATTTTGAGATGCAATACAGACAAACCTTTGTAAAAATCATAAATTTATATTGAAAGTGCTGAAATGTATCTTTTTGCCGGAGAAAGAATATCTGTACATTTCTTCCCAATGGACGAAAGATAATGCTTCAGTAGATGAAAATGTGTTCAATCGATGGTCAGTTATTGATCCGTTGAAGAAGGACCAGCTGTGGTGATTATAGATTATTGATGAGGCCAATTGTGGGAATGGAAGGGACGAAAATAATAATGTATGTCAAGAGGTGAGATTTAGGTCAGCTTCAACCACTGTCACCATTTTCATGAGGATTTTTAAATGAAAAAGGTCAAGTCAAAGACATGTCTGGAGTATTGTGATATATCCTTACATAGCAATGGACTCTTCTTTACCGGATCAATCCGGAAGGTCTTATCCACACTAAAGTCAATTGTAATCCGGTATGGAATGAAGGAAGCTTTTAGATACAGCATTAACCTCGCAAAGGAAGATGTCGACTTACTTTTTAGTCAGTTGATTTGACGGTAACATGTTTTATGGGAATGCATCATTGTCATTATATCAAGATGGTTCTGTAAATGAACGTTGTACTTTCATGACGAATAGATTGAGCAGCATGGTGTGATTGCAAAAAATTAAAGGCGAAGATATGAATGAAATTGCATGAATATTGTCGCTGTTTTGAGACAAAAAACAAAGTGTCATGAGAAAAGTTTCATTTGGAAGTTTCTAACAGAGCAAACCTTCACTTGAATGAATGATGTAAATCGTCTTTAGTTCAGACATTGAATATTTTTAGCTGTAGCAGAACTGATCAGAATTTAACAGTGGGATGTATGTAAGTAGGCACAGGGGAAGAAGGGGTGATAGGAAACGGTCTCAGGATCGATAAATTCTGAAGAGCAATCGGTAGATATATCTTTCTCCCATTGAAAAGCGTCATTTGAGTGGGACCCAACACATTAATGTCATTTTGCTGAGATTTCAGTCCCCTCTCTGGCATCTTGGTTGGCCCCCACGGTCAGATTCCGTGGACAGTTCGTCTTTCTTCAAGAATAATATCTGAAGTCCATCTCATGCAGATTCTGACTTGGAAAGTAAAATGTGTAAATGTTGAAAACTCCACGAAGATTATCATGTCATTGGTTTTTTTCCTAAATAGCGCGTTTGCTCTGAGAGGAAGTAAAGTTTAATTAAACTTGGTTGAGGACCCGTTTACACCAAGTATCAGCGTCAACGCAGAGCCAATGCTGTGGTAATACTAGTGATACAGCTCTCATTGTAACCAATAGAATCGCTCCAGAATGGGTTGCAACCCCAGTCTGGAGTTACTCTGTTCATTTCATTGTTTTCAATGAAACCAATATCACTATCATCGTCACAGCGGTGACTCTGCGTCAACGCTGACGCTTGGTGTAAACGGTGCCTAACAGTCTCGTTCTTGAATAATCTGCTTGCCGTGAACTAACCTAAAGTTTGATTTAATGCAAGGCACGGTAGCTAAGGACCACTACATTAGAACTATTTCTTCGTTTTAATATGGAGGAGGGATGGTGGATTTTCTGCTTGGAAGGTAGCCGTACATGAAGAGGACCCACAGGACCGTTGTGCAGTAGTCCAGTTAACTAAGGGTCTGAAAAGCTGTGAAGCCAATCTAGACCTCAATTTATCGATATGAAGTCGAGTCAACGAGTCGTAACACACAGAGACCTTTCTGGAAACGGGCTTCTCACCCTAATTGAAAGTTGTCTCTGGCATGTCTGCCGTCATATATCTATTGAGGTGTACCTAACATAAATTGGAAAAACTCGGTCTTGAGATGATTGTTTTTTTTTTTCTTCAACGATAATTTCACCTTTCAGTAAATTATAAATTTGACTTTATGATGCTACCATTGGACAAAACTTCGTAGCTTTGAAAATGATTTAAACATTTATGAATCTTGTCCAATCCGCTAAATCTTGAAAAACAAGCTACTGGGCGATATGCTTAATATAACATCGTAGCATACATGCCTGTATTCAGTGTTGACCAGTGACAAGAGTGAAAACCACTGATTACTTATCAAGACTGGCAATTTATATTTCCTATCTTTTATATGAAGCATCAATAGTGTAACAGCTCGTGATGATATATTCTTTCAGACCTGGACCAGTCGGATCGATACGCTGGTTCCCACGATCAATGTCCAGATCTTCTTGAGCTTTGTTCACTTTGAAAATATGTCGGGTTTAAGAGTGCGTGCAGAAAAAGTTAGAGAAGCATTCCAAATACAAGGTGTCATGTGTGTTTTTCGTTCTCCTAATGAGTAGAAACAGATCCGAAAGCAATCTCGATGAATTCAAAATTTCTTTTATCATGACATTATTGACGTTTCATCTGTGCTTATTGTACACTTCAAATGTGCTTCCCCTTATGGCATTGTACATATATGCAATAGAGAATACTAAGCGGAGGTTGTACAGAGTTCAATTGTCTGTGTGTCTGATGTTTTGACTCACAAGTTGCCTTTACCGTGCAGACTAATAATTGGCATTCAGCACAGAAGTGCGTATATCCTGACAACATCATTCCTTAATTACTGGCAAATCCTGTGGACTCGTTAACACAGAAATGTATTTATGTTCAAATTGCATCTCGACTTTCGTTTCGATCCCAGTTTGGTATCTGTTCAACAGCTGTAAATAGTATTCTGATTTTTTTATAGTTGTGGTTGAATATAAGTTTTAAAGGTGTGATTAAAGAAAGCAAGGGTCTCTTTTGAAACTGAATGTTATTCTTTTATTGCAAGATGTACTTTACTCTCTTTAAATGTATCATAAATGTTGATGTTTTCGAAAGTGTAAAGAATAGAATGCGTGGGTGCCTTAGAATATGGAAAAGGAAGATTCCCATGTGAATGGCATAGATGATATAATCTACGTAAAAACGTACGTAGATTATGCTGCTTCTAAATACAGTCCTTCCAACCGAACCGTGGACAACACGCACAATCCCATTTTCTTAGATGTATAGTTCTCTTATTAAATTGAGACAGTAATGCTGAAGGTGAACAAAAGGTTATGAGACAGTGACGGTTCATATAATTTTCGTTAAACATTAGTTAGACCACATTCTGAAAAAGGTATGTGTTGTACAGTATACTGTTGATTTTTAATTAGATATCTGTAAAGTATTAAAAGAAAGATCTGAACGTTTCAATTTATTCATCCGAAATGGACTAAAATCTGTCTTTGTTCACTCTAAATAGACCCTCGTCTGGAAAGTTTTCAATTTGGAAAGCTTTAAACAAGACTGTTTTAACTTAAAGCATAGAGTCCCAAACCAATCCCTTCCACAAATAGAGAACCATTCAAATCCCAATTTACCTACATGGTCACTTTTTTATTCCGTCTAAAAGAGTCTTTATGGGAAGCTGTGGTCTTTTTCTTCAGCTTGTCTGGCAATAGGGAAGAGAATTTATTGGAGGTTGGTCAGCTGCTTGGTTCCAGAAATGATTACCAAGTTCCTGGCCCTAATTAGGTTAGGCGCTTCTGCAATCCAGTTAACTATGTATCCAGCTTATTGGATTCAGCCTACTGTACTAAAACTATACATTGTGTGCGCCTGCTGGAGAAGATTTCCCACTTCCTTATCCAGTTAAAGGCTTCACGTAAAGGAAGGCAGCACAAAAAGGCATTCTTATGCCAGTTCTTTGCAAGTAAATGGTGAAAAACCTTTAATCCTTACATCCCATGGTTTCTGGTGACAGTAAATAAAGAACGCCTTTAAAGCGTAGCTTTTGCTTAAAATATGAGCCGACAATGTATCAGTAACCAAACTTTCGGTTTTGCATTGGTCAAGCCAGAAGCAATGACCTTTGGGAACAAGATCCGACAAATTCATTGAATATTCTTTTAATGGTGATGCACTGACATTGTTATTTTAAAATCGAATGAAATTTACTCCTTTGTGGGAAAAGGGCAACAGTTGCCATAGTAACCAATCAGGGACCTCGATAAGTAAGATTTAATAACCTTGGCATCAATTTGGAAAATTATTAGATTGACTTGTTTCCTTAATGACAGTAATTTAAAGAACAAATATGATTTGTTTCCTGATCTTATTTGGAGAGAAATGTCATGTCGGTGAACATAAGAATATATCAGTTGCTGTGATAAATATGATGAGTAGTTTGACCTTTGATTTACCACCGGTGACGATCAATTTAATAACCTGAATACCAGATGCTGTAGCATGTGCAAATACTCGCTTGTGTCTCGGTAAACAAATATATGTTCTATCATACATCATAGGTAATGATCATAGGTATCATTTGGACAGCTAAATGTTGCTGAAAATTACCAAGGTACACAAATATCTTTGCAAGTTGCACAGGAGCTAATGGATCCTGCGATGAGTGGTTACAAGAAGTCCGAAGGATTACTGAGGATGCTTATAAGCACGTGAAAATCTGTACTTAAAGGAGAGTGAGGGATAAACTAACTGCCTGTATGTTCCTTATGAATGAGAATCGACTCGTCAAAGACACATTAGTGTGATTCTGGGTTTCTTGACACTCAAATTATCCCGTTTATGGCGACATAAACTTGTAATCTCAATGCACGTCGTTTAAAATTGATTGTTTATTCTCTTCTTATTTCACCAGGTAAAACCTACACAATGATTGGAGTGGATGACAGTCCGCAAAACCTGGGCATCTTACCGTGTTCCATAGCCTGGCTGTTCAAGCTAATCAACGACCAAAAGGACCAAACGGGTGCTAGATTCAGCGTGCGTGTATCAGCCGTGGAGGTGACAGGCAAACAGGAGCAGCTGAAAGACTTACTAGCTGATGTTGCCTCGGGTAAGTTTCCAGAACAATTGAGCATGCGCGGTTAGTCTGCTTAGTACAAACAATTCTTGAACATCCCTGTTGAAAGGATCCTTGAGTTTTACGCTTCCTTTTTCTGTATTTTGTTAGTACGTAACGCCCCTGTTTAACTGGAAACTGCGGTTTACAGCTACGTTGAGAACTTCTTGAGAGATTAGAAACCCATTCATTACAATTCGGAATACAACTGTTGATATAAATGACCTTTGTGATACTTTCGATTCTTCTACGCATTATCTTTAGAAAAAAAACTTAGGAACAGAAACTTATGTCGAATTTGCATTAGAAAATTATTTATATGCTCTGGTACATTTAGAAGAACCTTGCAAATTGTCCACACTAATGGAAATTCAAGATTCTCCTGTTCAAAGAAAACTTTTCACTGATTACAGGTAACGAATCAGGTGGTAACACGGCGCCAGGTGTGTACCTGAGGGAGGACCCGATCTGCGGTACTCAGTTAGAGAATCAGAGTGAATTGCGAGCACCTACCGCCGAGCGGGCCGCCTACTACCTCGATGCTGCTATCGCCGCGAGAACCATACCTGGTACGTTTCTTCCAAATCATAAATGTCAGATTAGAAGTGGACGCTTTCATCGGTTGAGTTTTCCGTTCAGATAAAATTTAATGGCATGATATTTATGGGGGAATTCTGAAAGCAGACAGTTGGAGGTTCACGGAGAAAGGCGCAACAGCAATAAGAATTAGTGTACATTGTGGCGAGAAATACTGATTAAAGAACGCGATGAAAACTGTTTTGGTTATTTTTTTATTTAATTTTCCCGTGACCATGTCCAACTTGATTTATACACCTGAAGAAACTTGAAGAAACTAGTCAGTCTCATTTCAAGGCACCAGAAGTACTGATGATCCTCAGTATTAAAGATAGGAAGAACTGGGTTTATTTGAAAGGATGTTCAAGCCTATTCTATTGACTTACTCTGAATTGAAGCTGTCACAAAGCACACTTACTGGCTTTTTGTACAACAGTAATTACCCTATTTTTTATATACCTAACGCATAATGAGCCTTCGGCATCAATAAGACACACAGATGTACTAAAAGGCAAATTGCAAGATCCAGGAATTGTCCTCAACATAAGCGGAACATATATCCTCCCACACACAATCTGTTCTGATTTCCTAGACAATAATACATACATGTTCTGACATACAAGACGTTACTATGGAAAAATCCTTTTATACTTAACACAGCTGATATTATATTGACTTAAAAAAGAAACCGGAGGAAGAAGTTATAGCTATCTATTCTACTTTTCTCTTTTTCCGCGAATTTGTCCACACGATTGTTTTTAGATTATGAAACTGATTCATGTAGGTGTTTGGGTGTGTCGCCGTGCGATATTGTCACTCCGTCGAATTCATGTGTAATCCGTATGCTACAAAAACCTATTCATGAATTAAAAGAAACAAATCATGACGAAACCAAATATAGTGCCAACTATGAAAGATTTTTTATTGAGGAACCGCCTAAGCTAAGCTGTTATCTTCCCACACTTGAAGCTTCGCCGTTTTTTGCCAAAATTGTGCATGTTTGATCATAACAAAATGCGTCGATTAGACGCGAAAAAAAACGACGAATATTCATGATACCTTCCTAACGTCTTCAATCGATGAAAACGTCACATGAACAATTCATACGTGGATCTCATTACTCTACATATGGAGATCAGCCACAATTGCCGAAGTCCCACTTTGTGTACCGACCACCACAATGGTTGAATATCATAAGCTTTGCAAATCACAGTCTCGGCTTCAAAGGCGCGGAAGGGAGTGCTGTGTGATCCCATGAAATATATGCGGGAAAATCCGCCACCTCTGTGTGTGTGTGTGTGTGTGTGTGTGTCTACCATGGTGTCAAAGCAATTGGAAGTTGGCAACAAAGCATTAGTGTCGAAGAAGTCGATCTGGAAGCCAAGTTGGCACATTGATCGTCATGGACTCACTACGGTTGACATGACACCTGCTTTGGATGGACCTGATGCACCGTGCAAAATGCCCTGTTGTTGGTACCATTCCCTGTACATTATTGTAGGCGGCGAAGTTAGATGACGTCACTGCGCCACGTAAGTCGCTGGATCTTAAAGGAAATTTCTAAAACATGACGCATTTAAGTCACAAGGTGGGCATCCGACATTACCACGCAAATTAAATTTGTAAATTGATATTGTCAAGATCTTCTACCATTTTTGCGAACCAGACGTATTGTCTGAAATCTATTTTAAGCATCACGCGCTATTTTGTTATAAAATTAACTATCAGTTTGACAAATAGGTGACAGGAATCACGTTTATAGCTCCAAGAACCGTTTCCCCTCACGTGAGATTGTGATCTTCTGTTTTCGTAAGAACAAAACTGTCGCCAATACGCTCACGCTTTATCTAGAATTAATTAAAATTGAAGCGAAAGTAGAGAGCATCGGCCCACTTTCAGTTTGTTACACTGCACGAAATACGAGACATTGCCCGGAGTTTTACAACAACAAAAAAAATGTTGCGTAAGATGTAGAAGGGAAAGTTAAGTTAAAAATTCATCGGGAGCATGACAAAAAAAAGACACCAAGTGAGACAAGTCTATTTGTATTGTATGTCTGAGCAGCATTTTGCTACTAATGGCATGTGAAGTAACAATACAGACAAAGCTTCACTACCTGCAGAAGAAGGCGTAGGTACAGTTGAAAAGGCCTGCAGACAGCAGGAGTTGTTAACCTTTAAAGTTCCAGGTATCAGTTCACCTTTATCTATTCAAACTGTACACTTTTTCAACCGTACTTTGAAAACAAACCATTGAGACTTACTGCAGGAAAAAATCTTGTTTTCCTCGTTTTATATACTGTGTACACACCTCATATATCAAAAAATATGAACATTGGCGGGGCACTTTATCTCTTCCTTGACCCTGTATGTTTGCAAAGTTTTATTCTATATGAACGAGTTATACTGGTTGTTTTACAATAAAAATGCAAGTATTTACATCCCAAGATTGAACTGGTTAATATTAAGCTGACAGAAAAGTGACAGTTTGAAAGCCGAAGACACCTGAGTTTCTGGGGAGGATAAGACAGGAAAAAATACACCGACAGAGACAAAGGTCTATCTTATGTGTAACACACCAGTGAGAACAGTTTGAACCTTCCGACATGGCTAAAGGATTATGACTGCCAAGAAATTCTAGAAAAGTACAAACCACGGAAGGTATTAATGGTGCTCGGCACCAGTTCTGGCAGCTTTGAACTTCAAAGATATTCCGTAATCCTCTCTCATCAATACATATTTTACTAGCCAGACAGAGGTTTGTGTTTCCGCAATCTCCTGTGTGCTTAACATGAACCGAAAAAGATAACTTGATCGATTTTGATTTTGGGTAGTAAGGTATTTCAAGGACATCGGTTGACAAAATTTGTGAAATTTTAATTTCAATGGATACCAATTAATTGGTGACTAAGAAAAGGGAACTACTGAAGTAAACGGTGTGGAGTAAAGTCAACCAGAGCAAACCCCTTTTTCATCATGGCTCGGATAGCTTAAGTTCCTAGCATTTTGTAAATAGCAAGGAATTGCGTGAAATTGCTGGCTGTTAAGTTTTTACCTTCATTAAGAAGTGACTTTCTATTTACCTTGTAACACCTGCCAAAGTAACTCTGAATTCCCAGTACTTTTTCTGCCATCGCATACTGTAATTTCTCAGCATGTCAAGACTTTCGAGCTGATGAAAGGCCAAATCGCAATGTTAAACAAAAAGTTAAAAGTAAAAGCATACATCTAATTTGGAGGGCTATTTAGTATGCTGTGGAAATGATATTGACTCAATACAAACAGACTTGAAATTAACTCCTTTTACATCCCTTAACAGGTTGTATATCAAGTTAAAAGATCATTTCATCATCCTGATTTGTCCTTTCAATTTGCAATGCGAAGTTCAATGTGAAGGCAGACACGTATATAGCTTACTTAGGCAATGGCAAATTGAATTTAAAGGCAATTCGTGACAGATATTTATCTGGTCGGTTTAAATGCCAGGAGAAAATTAGTTTGTGTATAAAGTTAGCTTTGGTCTGGCCAGATATACAAGGAAAGCGTGTGTCTACAAGGATATACAATTTAGGCTCTGTGTGGATTTGGAGCCCTTGAAATTAGGACTCTTCTTAAAAAGATACTGAAAGTGATACCCTAGTTCCTAAGTAATCCTATGACGAAGCTCATCTACCAAAGAACACATATGGCCCTCGTGGCTGACTGGTGCCTGAAAGAAAGGAAAGACAAAGCAAGTCGATGCCAAAGAAGTTCAATTCTGCGCGTGTATCTGGTCGGCAACTGCAGGCTTGTCGAAGTCAAAAATGTAAAACTGTTTGGAGATAATTCATTTTGGTGAATTTTATATTCCCATAGTTCTCACAATAATAACCTTACTTCTACTAAAGATGAAGAAGCCTTCCCTGCATCCCGAAAGGCAAAAGTGATGACAGATGAGCAGAACCAAAACTCTCTGCCTGTGGCTTTTTTGGATGCAGAAGATATAAATTGGTTTGATAAAAACTAGCTTATTCTCAAGTCACAAATACAGTGGGAGATTGCTGTGGGCCCAGTCGTGTTGATATGGGGATTTAGGTGCCACCAACGCAACCCAAACTATAACAAATCAGTGGAAAGGGTTTCTGATGTGGCTGTGTGAAGTATCTGAAAAACTTGCCAATGGCTGTTTCATGCAGAAATATTTATTTCTTCTTGCAAGTGGAAATAGATCTATATGTAGCACCAAATTAAAAACATACTCCAAGAAAATTATACACTAAATTTGTTTCAAATATTACAAATTTATTCATTATTTTCTACAAATAAAATGATGTTCCACAAATACCTCCGAATCGTCCAGCTGGACAAATTCCTTTGTACAAGTTTACCAATGACTTTTTCCTGGTGCAAAGCCGTTAATTATTATGATTTACTGAAACATCAGTTGCCACATACTTCATCCAAATTATGTAATTTTTTTTCGTTTTCCTCATTGCAGAAGCCGAAGAAGACGCAAGAAACTCACATCTGTTGTTCACTCTACACGTTTATCAGTACCGAGTGGAGAAAAACAGCAAAGGGCAGGCAACAGGCAAAGAACAACAAGGTAATGAAGAATTATTACTATTTTCTCCATTTCTAATAAGAAGAGTTCTCGTTATCAATGCCTAATCATTGTCTGCACTAAGAATCAAGAAACCAAACTTAAGTTAAATGTTGGGCATCCAAGACTTACAATTTAATATTAAAAGTTGCATTCTTTGGTTGCTCTGTGACTCTTAAGAAATGCACACAACGTGGAAATTGGAAATTAAATGTATTTCTGTATGTAACTGAGCATATGAGTGCATTTTCAATACTTTATGTATGTTTATACTCAAACAGTTTAGTGTGGCTGAAAATTAATTATCAGAATCGTTTATGTGCCAGATCTAATTAAGCCTTCAGTGACCCGACCTGAATGCGAATAGATCTTCCTCACCCAACGCGCAATGAACCCTGCGTGACTCCCCTGTGATCGTGAAAAAATCTTGCACTTCCATCACCCATTATTTCGTGTTTTCATTACAGTTTCCTGCTGATTTATTCAATAAGTTATCAATAAATACATTATTGATTAGCCTTCAATTTTTTTTTCAAACACCTTGACATATCTCAATCAATATCTAATACGCCTAATGGTATATTTGATATTCGATGATGCCCAGTAGCTTTTAGAAAACCAGCTGTTTTATGACAGATTCATTGTCATACATAGCATATTGAAATATAAGCCTATTGTGTGTATAGTGAAGCTATCAGGGTACAGTGTTGTGGATGGAAAATGTTAGAAAATGGACTAAAACTGATTGAATATAAAAGTCAACGGCAGTTGTGATATGATATGTGTTCGTGCTGACAATGACGGTTATACTGAACCAATATTTAACAGAAATTCATCCTAATATTTCACAAAAACTACCAGCAAGGTTGTTGGTATTACATATTAAAGACTTTAAAGAAAATTCAATAATATTACCCCGTCAAAGAAAAACGTTTTCTCTTGTAGTTGGCTGCTCTTATTGCAAAACTGTTTGCATGCACTGCTATCGTTTTTATTGATTTTTCAGTTGAGGCCAAATTAAACAAATCTACAGGTTTAATATAAAAGTAAAAAGCTAAATAAATATCATAAATCATAGAAATACCAGTTTTCGTAGCCAAATGACATTTACCAGACAACTACCGTGGGTGTTATCCAATATAACGAACAGATAGCATTAGTAAATTAAACCTGGATTGATACAACCAAGGATTTTTTGGGTGCAAAGCAATGATATATTTACCAAGCTAACAAGGGCCAAGCAGTAGTGAGCCTCAGATGGTAATATTTATATTATGTGAGGGACAAAAGTCTGGGTACATTCGTCAGATGTGCTATTTGGCAAGTAAGACCGAGTGCACATAAAAGTACGAAGCAGATAATCTCCACGAAAAAGGTACAGAAAATATTATCGTTGCATTCATCGTCATGACTTAGTACTCATGAGGGTTTGCAGCCCAAAACACGCACATTGCACTCTTTGCATAGTTTCTGATATTATTTCAGTGCAATAAAATCCAAGAGAAAATGCTTCAGGTTATGAGCTATTTTAGGAATTAGGCTTGCTTTATCCAATGTTTTCTTTGCCACCTAAATTACACATTTGGGGGCCCGTAACCGAGTTATATCGACAATTGAGCGTATGCGTTTTATGGAGGATTCAGTGCTTTTCCCGACTCCGATAACCTCAATAATATCCAAATGGAAAGAGATGTCCGGTTTTATGTACTTTTCTTAGAAACAACATTCCTAGAAATATGGTTCTGTGTTGATCCGCCCGGCCCTTTATGGACACCCAACGGTCCTTAAGATGAAATTCAGATAACAAGCCAAGAACACAACCAATTCTCTGTTCCTCTTTCTCTCTTAGTGACTCGAAAGATAGAGTCAACACCCACCGACAAGAAACAAGGACTTGTCCATAATGTGCAAGTTGTTTCTATGAGACATTTTGGGGGAAATGTGTTTCTTGTAACAATGCATCACCTATTTACTTTCACTATTCAGAAGATTTTCTTTCAGTTTTAGGTTAATTTTTCAAACGTTCTTTAATTATAGTTGCTGGTGGTCGAAGCAGACTTCATTTGATAGACCTGGGCAGTTGTTCCAAAAGCACAAAGGACGGGAACGCGCTCAGTCTGTCGGCCCTCGGAACCGTCATCATGGCGCTGCTTAACGGCCAGAGACACGTTCCACACAGGTACATTCATCTTCTATTTCAAAAACAGTAATTGGTTCTAAATGTATGTTTATTTTAATACTTAATTTTCCGCATCCACGTGGAAATAAGTACACATTTTTACCCCGTTTTGTTTTTGCATACGAAAAAGGAGAACATAATCCATTTCGCTTTTGATTGGTATAATCTGGAGTCAATTTTTGCTTATTTGCGTATTTTGCGTAAATAATTTCTTACTGTGAGTGCTTGTCACTTTTAAGCGTCTCCGTAAAAATGGACTTTATGGATCCACATCTGGTGTGATTGAGTTACTTGGTCCCTTGACCACAGTGCTCGGTACTGATGAACAGGTGCCGCGTTGTCATCAATGAGCAATAAATCTTAAAATATCCAATTTGTGGCAAATAAAATTGGCAAAAATGACAGGACAGGCTTTTAAAGCAATATTTGTTTAACTATGCCCATCAAGAATTCATTTCGTAAATGGTATTCAAGTGGGCAAAATTAGTCATTGTTTTTCGAGTTTATATTGTTCAACGGCCGAGGGGCAAAAGTTATGGCTGTGCATGAGCGATTACAACATTGTCCCTATCAAAGGAAACGAATCATCCGACAAAAACATAAACTGCGGGAGGCTGATCATAATTAGCCAGCGATGCAACCAATTTTCATCATTTTCATTCAGCATTGTGTTTCGATTCATTTCAAATGGCTATTCATCAGTTACATTTTAATTGCCTCGGGTGACAACTTTTCCGTAGTTAAGTTCCTTTCGTACAGAAACCACCATTACTGGCACAATACAGATAATGAGCAGGGTTATTCCAAGGCCTTACTCACCCCATTGTTGAAAAAAAACAGCCACAAACCTTTCTGTTAACCTGTCAGATAAACATCAACACCCGCCTCGTATCAATTTGCTCACTTTCAAATCAACCCAAACAGTTCTTTAAATTTTTAAAGTAGAAGCTGACGCTATCTGATGTACCGGTGACAGTGCTATAAGTTAACTGCCTTTGTTTCCAATGAAATTGATGATTACTAAAAGCGACAGCAAATGTCAACTCTTATTACCGACACAATACGCTGTGATATTATACAGCTATTTATATCATCACATTTTAAGTCAAGCTTGTCGTTTTTTTACCATTTCACACCTAGACATTTGAAATTGTATTAAAGACCTAGCCATTTTCCTCACACAAATCAGTATGCGCTGAGGATATGAAGGAACGTGATACCAGTATTCTTTCACTTCAACAAGATGATCTGATACAAATGCCTTTTTTTACAATGTTCGTATGTTTTGTGCCTCTCATCACTCCAAAAATCACAAAAACCAAGTTTATTGTGAACACATATGTCTAGAATATGACAGAGAATTTGTTGCAATAACGGATCATAATGGAAGAGGCATTAGACTGTATAATATTATATTTTTTGCTTGATATTCATAATTTTTATGATAAACAGAATACAGTTCTGCTGAAATTTTGTCAAGTGTATATTTTTACATATTTCCTTTCATTTACAGGGACAGTAAATTAACGCAACTGATGCGTGAATCGCTGGGATCGCTCTCCTGCAGGACATGCATGATTGCGCACGTATCTCCGTCCATGCAAGCGTACAACGAGACCCTGCAGGTCACACAACTCGCTGCTAAAATACACAGGATGAAACGACGAAAAACCAAGGTACCGTCAGCAACCGTTGCCGTAAAGAAACTTATGTTATAATTTGCTCAACATGTAATTTTAATCTAATGGTTATTGCATTGAGTACGTTTGAGGGGAAGGGGTGGTAGGGAAGGAAATATCGCAGGAAAAATCATTTTGCTTGAAAATATATGCGCTAGGATAGGGCAATTTTAAAGTATTAGTCAGAACAGTGGTGTTTTATTTTGTCTCAAACAGCAGTAGAAAACATTATTGTCCTTTGAAAACAAAACATACATTTAAACACTTTTGGGTCATGATGAAATTAATATATCTGGATGTGGACATGGTTGACAACCATGAAAAACCTAAAATTTAAATATCAGACTTTTTTCAACGTGACAGCTGAAATAATCACAATGCAATCGTGTTCTGACATATTTTAAACCCTTAAAATTCAATAATTCAAATTTTTATCAAGCGTAATTCTCAAAAAGCACTGTTGATTCTTTTGTACAGTTAATGACCTCATCAATGCGTATTATTCAACATGGATAAAAAAGTATAGATGTGCAAATGTCTTAGTCATTGATAAACCTTTCAGCGGGGAAATTTATGCTTTTCAGAAGCAGCCATTAGCCAGTTTTCCAACTTCCGTATCAAACTCTTTCTTGGCCTTTGAGTTTTCAAGAGACCCCATAAATTCTGAACTTAAGTCCGGGATGGAAATTTCTTGTTACTGTTTTACATCAATATTTTAGGGCTCGTTAATGGTCAAAGTTTATTAATCTGTCGCTTGATTTATGCTTTTCTGGGCATTCATTAGTGAACAATGGAAAGAGACTAGGCTGGGTAACCAATAAGTTGTCGTTGTAATTAAAGCGTTTTGTCCCCGATATAGTTTATTGCTTCCCCTGCCCTGTGAGTAAGCAATGTAAAACAAGAGTAAATGACTCAGGGATGCTTAGTGATTGCGATATTTGTCACTTTGACACTGACAATATTTATGCCTTATTTCGTGACGATGTGAAATAGTCCTTTCAGTGACTTGTATCAAGTGGGCGAGAAAAAATGAGGTAGATTTTTTAAAACATTTCAAAATGTCTACAGTTTAGTAGGCATCTTAATTTACTTTTTACACAAGTTATATTTTTTCATCACAATTCTGTGTTCATTTTAAAGTTTTTCTTTTTCCAGTTCTCTAGTACCAGTTCCGACGACAGTAGTTCCTGCTCAGAATCTGGTCCATTCCGGCCACGCATGCGTGTCGGAGTCCGGATGGGTACATATGGCGCCTACTCCGACCCAGATTATACATCTAGTAGTGAACAATCCTGTGATACAGTAATTTACGTGGGCCCCGGCGGCCAGGCCCTCAGTGACCGGGAACTGACCGATAATGAGGGACCACCATCCGTAGTGCCTATCGTACCCCGTACCCGTTCTCTCCCGAGACCAAGCAAACTTGCTAGTCAAGAATATCAGTACCCCTTGAATGAGGAGGGAGATATGGGCGGTGAAGTCCCTTTTAAACAGCCAAAGACAATGCCAAAGTGTGGTGCTACAACCGTTGCCAGTTCTCGCCAAACCTCAAAGAGTGGTTCGCCCAGCAGGCAACTGCAGGCGCAGCAAGGTCAACCAGTCGGCGCGGTCGGAGGAAGTGGAATCGTACAGTTACCAAGAAAAATAAATGTAAGTAAAACAAAGGTGTTGCAACATGCGAGAATGAACATGGAACAACAGGACAGTTACAACCCCGGCTGGTCCTACAGGGAGGGACCTGCTGGGGAAGCAACACCAGGAGGAGAACAGTGGGTGGATGGTCCAGGTGCACCTCAGACCAGTGCCCCTCATGAACAATGGATTGACGGCCCAAATATAGCGCCAGTGCAACAGTCATGGTCCAATGAATCATACGTGTACAATGGGGAAGGCAAACCAATACCCCTGAGTAGTGTAAGTTCTAGTGGCCTAGTTAAACCTTCAGCTGGAGAACAGTGGGTGGATGGGCCCAGAGAATTCCAGGGTGAGGAAATACGACGCAGTCACGGTAGTCCTCACAAGATGACAAAAGCTGAGAAAGCTCACAAAATGTGGAAACAAATGTCCGGTAAGCCCTTGCCACCTCAAAGAGTTAGTTCTTTAGAAAACTGGACCCCTCAGTACAAGTCCCAAGTGCCTCACAGAGACGATAGAGAACATTACAAGGAACAATCCCGAGAAAGACATCGAGATAGGAGACCGCGTGATCTGGAACAACCCAAATCCGGACAACTTCGGAATCCACATGTCCATCACCTCAGCACGAATGAGTCCAGACCGTCTAGCCATGGTAGTGGTGGTGAAAGTGCCAGTTCTTCTATGGTGGCACAAACATCCAGACCTAGTGTAGACATGGGGACTGATCAATCGCACAAAGATGTCGGGCCTAAGGGTGATGACAGCTTACCAAATGCTCCTGTTAAATCTTTTGTGAGAGACTGGGTAGAGAAGCATAGTGTTGAGTCACCTGAACAGAGCCAACATGGTTCCCCTTCTAAACATACCTCTTCTAGGCATCACAAATCGAAGGAAGTCAAGAATCCAACAATCAGTGATATGTTGTATGAAAAGGAAAATAACACCGGAGGAAGTGCACATTCTAGTCCAAGGTCTTCAAGAAAACATCACCACAAACTGAAAAAGACCGCTTTACCACCGTCTGATAGTACCCAATCACGAATCACACAGTGGGTACAACAAGTGCAGGAAGCCACATCAACGAGTACTGAAGCGCCGTTTAGTCCCAACTCAGAAGCTCCAATTAGTGAGGAGTTACTGGCACCAGAATGTGACCAAGCAATGTTATTTGACAGTAAGTCACCCGCGCCCCCTCCATACGAAGCCTGTGTTGGTTCCGATGTGGGAATTGATGATCTGGATGAAGATATTCCAGATGTAGAACAGCAATATCTAGATGCAGAGAAGGCTTGTTTAGAGTCTCAAACTTCCACTGAAGTCATCAAAGACAGTCGAGATTCGGATCACAAGCCATTGTTAATAACCGAAGCAGAGGACAAAGAGGCTTTCAATAAAGGACTTGATGAGGTTGAGAAATCCTCGACGATATCAAAATCTAGTGATGGTAAAATTCTGAAAGAAAAAGAAAGCAATTCAGAGCTTACGAAAAATCCAGAGGAAGCAGAACGTCATCAAGATTCACTATATGAAATGGACATCGATACTCAATTTGAAGAAATTGAGAAGGACAGTAAGTTGAACAGCACGTTTACATCAGAGGATGATGCTGGGTCGAACGCAGCTTCATTACCAAAGAAAGACATTGACAAAGAGTTGGCAGATTCGCCACTAACAGTAGACGTTCACCAGCAAGCTTTACAGGCGTCTCGTACTTCTGATGAAGGTGTAGCCGAGGAAACGTGTGAAACGAACGCCGAAGCTACAGCCGAGCTCATAGTGCATGCACAGTTGTCTCCACTCAGTGTAAACGCGGATGTGGACAGTGGAAATGCATCTGCCCACAGTGGAGAACACCTTTCCCCACCATCTTCATCAGATGATTCTGATAAGGTGACCACAAGGGGACGCAGTTTGTGTCGACCATCTTGTTTAAGAAGACCAGATGGCGCCTCAAATCCAAATCTAGCAATCATGGAACAGACGCTGAAAGAAAAGGCAGAAACAATAGAGCAGGAAAAGGACACAGTAGTTGGTAGTCCTTCCTCAGTGCTTCCCAAACCATTGTATTCGTCTACTCCTAGTGCTACCTCAAAAGTGTGCCATGTTACTGCAGGTGAAATCTCCCCCATACCCAAACGTTCGGTTCTCAGACATTCTCCCGAGGATTCCTCGAGAGGAGAACAGGTGGAAAGTCCCACGAAACTTAGTAAGTTACCGTTAAAGTCACCGAGCAAAGACACTAAAGTGCAAATCAAAGACAATAAGGAAAAGTCAAAGTCAAAACCAAGTATCCTGCCAAAGCCGTTATCACGAAAGTCGAAAAGTGCCGACAGGGCTGAATCGACGTCATCATCACCCAGTATGTTAATACCATCTCGGTTTAGTTCTAAGTCATCTACCTCTTCCAAGAGTTCAAAGTCATCGGCAGGAAGCGCCTCCCCGACAAAGTCTTCCTCATCCTCCAGGAAATCAGAGAAACACTCCGGGAAACACGCCAAGTCCAGCTCGCCTAGTCCTAGTTCACGACCGTCCTCGGTCAAGTCGGCTCCGTCACGGTTTTCATCGCCGTTTTTCTCGCGACTTCCGACCTCCTCACCCAGCAAGAGCAGTAAGACGCAGGTCACAAGTCCATCCAAGAGCTCCACCTCATCTTCTAATGGTGGCAAAGAATCACGGTCCAAAATAAAAAGTCCTTCCTCCAGTAAGAAGGAAAGTAAATTACCTGTGAGTAAGACTGCGACAAGTCCCACTGGTAAGGTGCCTGGATTACCACCACCAAGGCCCAGCGGCAGGGGAACCGATTCGGACAGTGGAAATGACAGTGGGATTGTTAAAAATGATAAAAGTAAACGTTTGTTGTCGCCATACTCAACAGTGACGAACCCTAGAGTGTCAACCCACTCGAGCAGTGGGCACGGTAGTGATTTTAGCACATCCAGCGCGCAGCAAGTGCTGGAAAAGAACACTAAGTTACTACGACAAAAAGAAGCACATCTGAGCAGTGGCTACGAGAGTATGGTGGGACAGGATGGCGAGGCAACTGGCACGTCGTCGGGAACGCAGGATTCGACCAGTGAGAGCTCAGCGGGTGGTCGTATCCATGGCAACAAGGTACTCAAGAAGAAGCCCCCTAGCTGTGCTGGTAAGTATTGTGACCCTTTTTATGAAGCAAGCAAAAATGACCAAACTCAATTTTTGTCAAAATGAAAAGGATTTGAAAGGCTACATTTTTGGAAGCATGTTCACTTTGGGACAGCGATATTTTCATTTGACCTCCAAATCTCATACTATTGTGAATGTAAATTGTAGTGCTCAGTCAGAGCCCATCTTCAGGAATGGCAGCAAACGAGCAGGAAAATATCCATAAAGCCTCTTATCGTTACAACATTGCCCTTCAGGAATACACAAGAGCTAAATGCTTTCATGATTTCCTAAGAAGCAACTTTTATAGAGACATTTATCTTGCTAATTGAATTAACAGACCTTTGGGCAAAATCTATAAGCAATTCGAGGGTTGAGAGTAATGAGATTTCAGTTGACACAGAGTGTCTAGGGGCCCGTGAATTTTGCCGTCTCCATATTGCTGGATTATCTGTTGGGCTTTCTTACAGATGAGTTCGCCACGAATGGGCGTGTTGCTCAAGGGTCAATATTAATAACATTGTAAGGTGGTAAAAATTTCATGCAGCGGTATTTTAGAATGACTAATAAAAGAGGAAGAGGGCTGCATAATATGAAAACGGACAAACACTTAACTGTGGCAGATCCAGAATAGTTTCGCGTTATTCTGGGCCCATAGAAAGGAAATGGTGCAACGTCTTTCTTTTCTTAGATACACTCAGATACCAAAAATACCATTCGCAATACTGAAAATGATAATTAACAGTCTTCTAATTCAATTTGACAAAAAATCAAGATGACCCAAAAAAATTAGACTTAAAAATTCCATTTAGTGATAAATGTGAATACATCAATGAATCTGGAGCTACATGAAATTTATTGCTATAATAAAACGGGAGAAAAGGAACGTTTCACGTTTGATTTCAAAACATATCTGTCTACTGTCAAGCAATATGGACTTCCAGCAATGGCTTGTTGCGATAAATTGCAGATGCCATTAATTTGCAATACAATGGGATATTTCTGCTGGTAGAACTGCTCGTAGTAATTCGGAGTGAGTTACGCTGATATTTGATAAAGAGTAACAAATTACTATTGCGGACATATCTTGGATGGGACAATTGGTTTTCTTTTACTGTTTTATCTCTGAGACTTTTCAACGCAACGATCAAAAAGCAATCCAATATGCAAAACATTCTTTCGGAATTTGTTTGGTAAAATGAACACCAAATGAGGTATATTTAGTGGGAATAAAACAAAGAAACGACATTTTGATAGTCATGTTGGTCAACATTGCCCTACATGTGTCACAGTGTGTTGATAGACAATTGGATAAATATTTCCCCTGACAAATTTAATTGTTTTGTGCAAAACACCAATTCATTGAAGTCTAGACAAAATGATGTCAATGAAACACTATTCTTTAGGTGTGAATTACTTCGATGAACACATTTTTAAGTTCCCAAAATTTGAAACTTACAAATTCCTGTGTTGATCAGAATAAAATTAAGTTCGAACAATTGAAGGATTATTCTATGTGTAGGTTTGAAGTCAAGAAGTCGGTCGGCTCCACCTCCCAGAGTGGACAGTCCCGCCAGTGTCCACAAAGACAGTCCAGTTCAAAGTCCATCGCACAATCCCACAAGTCCGTCCCCCCGCCATGCTTGGGTGGATACTCGTCATGCCGGTTATGACGTCACAGATGAAACTATGGAAATCCAGTTTTACGACGTAGATGATGTCGAAAGAATACACAAGAGGAGGAAAGAGGCTGCAGAGGTAAGAACATACTGCCCAGCCGGCACTCACCCACTCCCGCCCATAAAGAAACACATAAATTCAATAAAACTATTACATTCGACAGAATTTCATCTCTGGTACTTGGCGGAAAGCCGCTGAGTTAACCAATAGGATATCTTATTGATGGTCAAGTTGACCAGTCAGCATCAATTAAAATCCTCACCAAGTACTATAATCGAATTACAAATGCAGAAATTTTAGGTTAAAATGCTTCTTTTAAATTTTACAGATGCAAGTTACAGAGAAACGAAAGGAACGAATCCAGCAACTGCTGCAGAGACAGGAGGAACTGAAAATGGAACTGGCCGAAGCGAAAGGAAGGTTGATGATCAACAAGTCAACGTGGAGCTTTGACTGTAAGTTTTGCCTCTAAATTTGTCCACCTTTGGTGAGCATTTGCATGACAGTGAAACTACGCCTCCCGAAATTAGGTCACAATTTTCTTCGGATCGTGCAGAATTCACAAATTGACATAATCATCACAGTGAAATCCACATTCATTTACTCGAGTGGTAGTCTAGTTCACCGTCATGAGAATTCCGTATTTTAAATTGTGCAGTTTGAAAGGCCTATGGATAAGGGGACAATAATTCATTGGGAGATACTTAAAGACGGCAGCCACTGTCGAAGAATTCTATGGTGGAATACGCATTGATCGGTTACATGTGGAATATGCATAAAAAAGAATCCAGGGCCGATCGAACCAGGTGCTTGAAGTAGAGAAAAGAAAAGAAATTAAAACAGTTTTCATGTCAAAGCAGTATTTATCAGGTGTAAGGAACCAAGTCATAAAAAGGTACTGATGGGGGAATTTGCTTGTTAACTCGTGGAAATCAAATGGGGAAGATAAAGCAGAAAATTAAAATGCCTTCGCATCAAGTTGACAGGCTTGAAAAATGCCACACGCGTGCATTGTTCTGATAAAGATTTTAGTGTAACGTTATGGTGCAGTAAGGCAATAGAAGCAGTGCGTAAGATATGGTGAATTGACGTGGTAGGAGGGTATTTGTCATTCTTGCTTGTCGCAATAGACTTGTGAAGGGTTTCTTAGTCATTTTCCCGCGGGAGTTTCGCGCTTGTATCTCGCCCCGCGCGCAATCGCTCCCTTGATACTCAATTGTGACGATATAAATCTGCCACGTCTCGGCGCATCGCATCTGTGGGGTTGTCTTTGAAAACAATGCAACAGTTGTAGAAGATCACTTTATTGTCTCCTGAATCAAAACTTAGAGAAATTAGGTGGCCTTCTTGGTAAAAAAATGACCGTGTGACCGTTTCTGTGCACAAAACTCTACCTGTTGCCAAGACATTGTATCCTCTATTTTGAACAAGAATTTTTCGGAAGTTGGCGAGGACAAGAAAAAGTTCTACAGATTGCTTGCCGTTCAGTTCTAAGACACATTTTCAGAAATGCATGATTGAAAAGTGTACGAAATAAAACAAATGACTTTTTAGGCTAGGCTTTTTAAAAAAAATTCTCAATATTTAACTTTTTTTGTGAGTAACCTTTCAAAGGAACATCAAGAGTTGATTGGATTGTTATCAGAAATGTAGAAATGTGCAGCCGCTCATTTTTCCTCCTCGAAGTCATTACTTAATTCTTATGGCAGCAGAATTTTGCTTTTCTGTCACATTCTTAGCTGCTCAGATAAGGACAACATTGATTAGTTCTCACACTTGAAAGCATTTCATTTCATTCAGATTAATGCATCAAGTGATGACGCAGAATTTATGAGGCTTAAAAAGAGGCATTTTTGTCACAATTGTATTGCTTTACATGCTTCTTACTACCCATTGCGCTTTATGATGCATTTTTGCTGTTGCATATATTGTCGCCGAGGCTGTTAAAGAATTGAATGATACGGGTAATGTTCGCAAATTATCTTAAAAAAAAACGATCAAAAGCAGATCAATGCATGCCGGTGAGTTGAAAAAGTCTTTTACATGAAATAAATAACCCAGGATATAATTATGCCTGAGTGTGTGTTGGAATTTATGCATTTGAAAAAGCTTAGAATCGTCAACAATTAAACATTTATTCGGACTTCAAAAGTTTGTTCATTGTAAATCAAATCAAGGTTGAAGATTAACATATTCCTTAAATTTCCTAGGATTCTCCAAACGACAAATAACGTGCCTTAGAACTGTAGTAAAGTTGTAGAAGCATGATGCCTTCTGAACTCACTGATGTTAACTCTAAAGTAAAATATCAAACCAACAAATTCTTCCAAGACGTTTTCTGGTCAATATTGTTGCAACAGCCTGATCCGAGCAAAATCAAAAGTGAACAGCTGTTAGTTCTGCTGCTGCGCGCTTGTGCCTTCAGATAAACTATGATGCAACTCATAAGATTAATGGTGGTAAAGGCTCATTGACCATCAAAATAATTGCAAGATTCGCTGAATAAAAGGTAACTGTCGACAGATGTGGATTTGGTACATGCAGCGAATGTGGGATTCATTAAATTCCCAAAGCTAGAAACTGAATAAACTTGTGTGACAAGGTCAGGACAGTAGCAGAATACAAGCTGCATTCAACCTTTTGATCCCTTCTTCCTCCATTAGGTCTCGAGACTTTTTCCAACGCATTCCCTTTTTTGACCACTCAAACCAATTTAAACCAGACCCAGACAAATTTAATCGAGTTTTTCGTGAAATCATCACATAGCAGGACTATGCACTAAGAACTGTAATCAAGCAATAGTTTTATCATACATGAAGAATCATTGTGGTCAGTTTTCTCTTGAAACGACTGTGTATTATCTTTCAACTAGTACAACAAGAAGTCCACGCGAAAAAGTCCCTGGATCTGGTTTATTTTGTAAAAACAAATTTTGGAGTACTGCCAAAATACTTGATTCACGAAAAACTCAAATGAAGTATCACTAAACAAAAATTTGACAGGAGTCCTGCTCGACAAGCTTGTTTTGAACGAGTTGTGTAATGGTCATATCTGAGTGCAATTAGGCCTACCACACATCTATCTGACTGGTACACGTACAGGAATCACTGTACACGTATTTAAGTACATTGATGATACACAGGTGATAGCTGTAAATTCAACACTTCCCATTTCTAAATTGCCGAAATGTACATTCCTAACCTCTTTGGGATCCAGCATTCTTCACCGCGATGTAACCTCCAATAAACATGAACTCTCGTTCTGATCAGATTCAACACAAATTAATGAAGACAAATGATACATTTAAGGAACTGTTTGTGATCCAGAGCACAAGTTACATCATTTTTGGTTCCACTTCGTCTCGAGAAGAAGATCTGCAAATCAAGGATGATCTTGAAATTTTTAATGGCCTCTTTTGACCAGGGAATCTGGTCGACTATATTCAGTATAAGTTTATTGGAGGAGACTCTTTGGTACAGACTCAAGAAAATATCTGTAGTACATGTCGGAAACCTCTGGCTTTGCTTATCCTTTGTTTTGTTTTTTTTTCCAGATTTAATTTAATTATTTTGATCAGGATTTACATTGATAATATTGGAAACATTTTGCTTAGATTTATCTTACAAGTTATTGTTTACAAAAGCGGTCAATCAATAGATTGATGTATTTATAGCATCAATAAATTTCTTATAATTATTGTCGAATCCCACGAGACTCTATCCAGCTGGATGCATTCCAGATGATCCTCGTTGGCTGAAATAACTACAGCTGCGACCGTGGTATTCGTAAATGGAATAGGAGAGGTGGGGTGGGTTAACAACAGCTATGTCCTATGCTTGTTTGGCGATCATGCAGTGGAACGGCGGTTGTGTGAATCCAGGATAATCTGCAATGCCAGAGAGTTGAGTAGAATTTATTGGATGTGTGTGATGTGAATTAGATGTGAAAAGGTTCCCTGTTATCCGTGCGTCTTCATGCCGTACACATACGCCCCAAGCAATTTCCTAATGAAACCTTCAATACAACAGATGAACGAAAAAAAACATAGATGCGCCAGAATTTATAAATATATTGCATAATGCAATGCGTAGTTCTTTTTTTTTTTTTAATTTCGTAAATATATAACATTAACTGCAACAAATGGTAACAAAATCCTCAAGTGTATTATAACATATTGTATGTCACGAGAGTGCAAGTTGATCATCAGCTTAAATTTTGAATAAGATCTTGCAACAAATCTTGAAAGAGTTTTGTCATTCACATAAGAAACACTTTCAACACCAAGTTCCCCGATCAGACACCTACTGCTTCTGACTAATTGATCCAGTTTGATTTTCCCGTCAGGTGGTACGAATACCTGGCTCGTGGAAATCTGGATATGATATCATACCTGGAGAATTTATAAATGACCTAGGTTTGATCCTTGATTTACTGATGGCTGTTCTTTGTATAATCTTTGGCATTTGTGTTAAGGTACATGATGCGTCAAATTACAAATAGACTTTTGGAAAATAAAGTTGGAAACTTTTCTTTCATGTGTCCTGCATTATATTTTTGCTTAATTCATGAAGCAAATTTAAATTACTAAGGAAATAAGTGGATGAAAGGTTTTTTGAGCCGCAATTTCAAAACGGATATGGAATATCACATTTTGTTAACATTATTTAATTGATATTTTTTCTTGTGATCGGTAAAAAGCAAAGTAATAGCATTCCAACTCAATTTAATTTAATTAGTAAAAATTCTCTAAAACGCATTCCCTACATGATTACTTTTAGGAACAATCACTTCGCATTAAATTCTTTTCAAGACCTCTTTGCTCATTTCTTATGTATTCCAAAAAATAAATTGAACTTCCAACAGTTAAGATGATTAATAAAATACCATTGCTTTATACTTGTAGTACACGTAGCCGAACAGACCGACTGGGAGGATCCGAGTCATTTAGAGGCTCTGGAAAAGGAAACGTCAATTCTGGAGAAGCGAGTTGACGCCTGCAAATCTCGCATCATGATGGTCACTTGCTTCGACGCCAACCTAGCCTAGCCCGGCCTGGCCAACAACTGTGAAATTGAACCTCTATGTTATTTCAGAACGTTTCTTGCCCAGCAACAGGAATAGTAGGTGAAGTGTAGTAATATTAAGTGCCGTGGCATCCGCACAAAAATGTCACAATTGTGATTGTGAAGGTCCACTACTTGGCAACAGGCTTTGTCTCAAAGCAATATTGATGGGTGCAAAGTGCCTGTCTTTAAGTGAAAAGATTATGCTCTTTTGTAAAGTAAAAGCAACTGAACGGCGTGCTTGCATGAAAGCTTTCTAAGGGTGTGTCATAGGCCGTAAGTTTACAAATATATATTTTCATCACCCTTGCTTTTTTCCGAGGTGCATCCCGTCTAAGTCTCTTTTCCCAGAAGTACACGTTTCACCTTTAGTAATAATGCTTAGCACTCTCTGAAAAGAGACTTTTCTTCTTTCGTTCTCTACTGTATTCGTGAAAAAGACATTTCCTTACCACTTAATTTCTCTTTACTGCTGTTTTCAGTGTCAAGTTCACATGAATAAAAGTAATTGTTACACAGATCTGAATACGTTGGTGCTGTTATACAGAAAATATATTGTTATATTTTAATTAGTGTGTATGTCTATTGAGTCATGAAAGTTAATGTCTGTTGTTAAGAGTTTTAACTTTAAACGTTCGTTAGCTTGTAACAGTGGTAATCGGATATTACGCCGCGTTAGTAGTCTCTAACGTAAAAGTGAGGACAAATTTCAAAATTAGTCACTTTCGTACAACTGTTTCTGAATGGAGGATTGTAGCATATGTAAACTATTTTGTACCATGTGTACGTTTTGTACATTTTTTTAAATCAGAGGTGTACATATTTGTGTTAGTGTACAGTGTTTATTATTGATCAGTCGTTTTTATGCGTACACTTTGAAACAGTGTACACAAAAAGTGAAAAACCCGAAGCAACTAAGTACAAGCAGGGTGACACCACAAACTTTGCCACACTTTTAACATTTTGTACATTTTAACACAATGTATATAGATAAGTGTCAAATGTACAGAACTGAGAGCATGCAAACTATTGAGTGCAAAAATCGGTGTTGCTGATTTTAGGGTACAACCAACGTTTTCTTATGTAAATGATTTTCTGCTGTATATTCTTACATGTACGCAATAAAACCAACAAGATATAATATACATTTAACTTTATTGTTCTTGTTATTATCAATACAACTAGCAAGATAAAAGGCAAAGCGTAATGCGCTTACAATGCAGAATGACGGTTAAAATATCCGTTAAATTAAACAACAAAAAACTACAGATAAGAATGTCGTTTGTTCATCATCTTAATATTTTGGGCGGGGTTTTATCACAGTATAGTTGCATTCTCTGTTAAGCGAACGAAGCCTGCTACAGAAATTCCCTTGCATACAATTTAAAATGTGAAAAGGAAAAGTAAGAATATTCGAGTTTTTCTATAATTCGTCATTTTCTGTCGAATTCTGCCAGCATTGACAGAGAAGAGCAAAATAAAAGATTGCCCCAGCGGGCATTGAACCAATGAGCTCTTGATCATCACTCTAACACTCTACTGACTGTGCTAGGCAGGTATGCGTTGGGCAGGAGCGTTCTGAATTGACCTTTGTTTCATGCACCACTTCACATTTTGGACTTTGATCATTTCAATAATCAATAGAGTTTGAATTTATGAAAGCCATTAACGATTGACAGACTTAGCTCAGTTGGTAGAGAATTAGAGTGATGATCAAGAGGTCCTGGGTTCAATCACCACTGGGTGGGCAATTTTTCATTTTGGTCTTCTCCGTCAATGCTGGCAGGATTTGGCAGAAAATAACAAATTATAGAAAAACTCGATTGTTTGGCCGCAATTATTGTACTGTATATATACAATATTTAAAAACAAAAGTAATGCAGTTCAACAACAAGAATGCTAGCCAATTTAACACACTTCACTTAGCAGTACGAACATGGCAGAAATCAAATCCGCTTGGGGAAGTATTCCTGTTGTGTCTATGATATCTAAATAAATACATCATCTTGAAAATATGTACCACCGTATTCATGGAAAGAGTTAATTTACTGTTAAGCGAATCAGATCCCGTAGATTTGTATTTCAGAAAATTACTGAAATAAATAATTGTAATGATGGGTATGCGGACAACAAAAATACAAATTCAGATAAAACAAATTCTGCAACAAACTTGAGTCATCTTCTGGCAATCAGACCATTCCAGGTTTAGCATACATTGGTAGATGATAATAATTGTAGGTGAGGAAACTAAGCAGTCTTGTCTCCACGGCTCGCTTTGCTCCCGTTTCACCATATTCTGCGGTGAGATTTTTCCTTTGTTCTGGACCCAACTACAGTGAGAAATCTCCGTTTGTATTTGTGACAGATATACGTGCTGTCAAGAAGGAGAAGATAAAATCTATCTCTGATTATGGTGTCCTTGATTTCTTCCCGGAACATTCGAGTTTCTCCTACTTTAAATTTGTATTCTTGATTAATTTCACTGAAAAAGCTGACCATTTCGGTTAAAACGAAATTCTATATTTCTGATTTAAGAATCAACAAAAATGAACATTCACGCAATTATTGAAACATTATCCCCAATCCGTTCGATTGGTTTCAAGCAAATCAACTTATTCGAGTTTTTCTACAATTCGTCAATTCGTCACTTTCTGCCAAATTATGGCAGAATCCTGCCAGCATTGACATCCAATAGGTCACAACCATTGAATGTCAATGCTGGCAGAATTCTTCCATCATTTGACAGAAAATGACGAATTACAGAAAAACTCAATTAAACGCAGTATGCGCAACTAGAAAAAGGACAATTAACGCGACAAGCTCTGTTTTGTGTGTGGAGAAGATGGGGGACACAAGAATCACGCTTGACAATAATGAAACTTACGTTGAGATCTTCTTCAATGAGCATCCGAACCTTCTCTTCCAATGCAGGTATATCAGGCGACTAAAGGGCAGAAAAAAAAACGTGGGAATGTTACAGGTTAAAAAATGAAAATATAATTATAATCTGTGACAAATGCAATATTTAATTATTTCTAGACTTGTGTCCTCTAAATGAAGTGCGAAGTAATAGATAGCAGGAGTAGTCAATGCCTTTTTGTTTGTGTTGGGGGGGGGGGGGTCTTACGGTCGTTTCCAGTGCGAAGACGTCAAGTTTTTGCATTGAATCTGCGGAGTCGTAGTCGCACAGAATGGAAGTACCGCGTATTCTGTGCTACGACGACTGTGACAAAAAAAAACTAAACATTGGTTACTGTGTATTACTGACTCTATCGCATAGTAGAGACGAATACTTAGTCTTTGTTTGAATATTTTCGATATTTTAAAAATGATTCTTAAACAAGAAAGTCCTCCTGCATGAACGCAAGAAGCATATCACCCGCCACGTAGCAAACCTATCCCAGGGGACTTATGTCCCAAAACAAAATTGTTTTTTAAAAAAAACAAAACAAAATTTTAAACAAAACAATTTTTTTAAAAAAAAAACTATCTGAGGGGGTTGAACCCAGTCTGAGTACCCCCCTCCAGCTGAGTACCCCTTCCCCGGCTGAGTACCCCCAGCTGATCCCCTCCTCAGCTGTGGGACTGAGTACTCCCCCCAGCTGTGGGCCTGAGTACCCCCTGGACAGATCCCCCTTGACAGACCCCCTGGGTATGTATATGATCTGAGTATCCCCCCCCTGTTTAATACACACACACCCGTGAAAACATAACCTCCCGTAGTACTACCTACGCGGGCGGTAATTAGGACGAGTAACTTACAGGTCTTGAGACCAAAAGTTCACGGACTTCATCACGGAAATCTGGAAATCTGTCGTGAAAGATGGCGAGACACCAAGCTTCGGTAAAGTAACTGTAATGGTAAAAAATATATATATTAATCGGAATGGAATTATTAGTCAACAGACTATGCCCTTTGTGTAACTGTAAGTAATGTTGATACAAAACCAGCTATTGATAAAATATGGTAAAGGAAAAATTATTCATCATTTCCCTTTGTGAGGTACACGCGTACCTGTACAAATCTTTGATAATTCCAGACTTGTGCCGCTTCAATAGATTGTTGAGGTATCTTTCGTGCAAGCCGTACAAACACATCAAGTTGCTTTGTGGAAATTCCTGAAAATGTATCAAATGTCTTTAATATTCTTTTTCGTGGGTTTTACGTTTTATCTAAAATGTACTCGTAAAAATTACGAGTTACTCTGCTGAACATAAAGTGCGACCAGTCAAAAAGCACAATTTTCTTCCAACTTTAAAAAGTTCCCTGCTTGAACTGGCGTGTTTTTGCATTTGCCGGTGTTGTTATTTTAGTATAATGAGTACAAAGAAAGTTTTGGGAGTTGCTTACGGACGACAGGAATCAACAAGTCTTTAATTGCTGGAGTGAACAAGAGGGAAGGAGACCTTACCTGGCGTGATAAACAGGTGTGTGGTATAATGAGTGAGAAGAAAGTTTTGCAAGTTGTATTGCAAGAGGAATCAAGAAATCTTTAATTGCTGGAATGAGACCAGAGATAACGAGAAGTTACCTGGCGTGATAAGCACGTAATGGTCTCCACAGTGTTGTACTGGTTGACGTGAAGTCTGAAGTAATTAGCGTCAGGTCCCGTAACTTTGCCTGTCACCATTGTCACACCCTAGAGTGGGAAAATAAAAAAAAAATCTCAAACCTTTTTCGTGTACCTTTTTTGTACTTCGTGTTTCTGACTGCAATGAGATTTCTGCTTGCGAAATGTGATGATGCTACCACCTGTTTTCCGGTAGCGTAAATCATAGATCACCTTCAACAAAGAAACGACTGTATCCAAATATTTCTTTCTAAATTCTTGTACCAAAGTCCGCTCACGCGGCCACTAATACCCTGCTGTGGGCTTTGGACATCTGATCTAGCTTTTAAATCTTGAAACATCTTTGCGTTTACTTGCTCCCTTCGAATAATTACTCGACTGCACTCAATAATCACGGAATTCACCTAAAAGTGCTATACCTGCTTCACACATTCTCATGAGATTTACTGTAACGTAAAGGTTAAATCTCTGGTACTTACGTAATCCGGTTGGTTCATAAGCGCAGTAAGTGGTGTATTTAATGCTGGCTTAGCAACGTGTAAGTAGTTGTATCCACCTGCAAGCAAAACAAATATACATTAGGGACGGGTAATTTTGATTTTCAACAAACTTTGGACAACAATTGACGTCTCCGTCCACACTAGAAAGTGAGAAAACTGTAAAGCAGTCCCTGAACACCCTTTCAACAAAGCTTGATGTCAAGCATGCAAAGTACAATTGGCACTAAAATGAATATATATTCTACATAATTCCTGTTCAGACCATTTTAAACCTCACTCTATTCTATTGTTCATCACATTGATTACTCTGTATTATTTCATTTTTACGCACCAGGCAGTTTCGCACCACAAGCTTTGGGATTCCTGTACATGGGAATGAGCTTCAGCATGTCCTGTGGTGGTTCCGGTTCCGGTTCCAGAGTTGGGTCGAATAGGGACAGCATAGTACTCGCCAACTGAAAACAATATAAGATACATTAAGAACAGAAACGAGAAAAGCATTAGCAGCAGCTAACAGCGATATTTAACTTTATACCATTTCAGTAAATGGCACCACAGTAAAGTTTTATAATGACGTTCCCCGGTATCAGAATAAAATGTACACAAATGGAATATGGTCTTCGTTCAAAAGATACGAACTTTTAATGTACAAGAAAGTCCTCTTGCGTGAACGTAAGAGGCATACCGCCTGCTGTGTAGCAAGTACTCGCTCTGCTGTTCTGTCTCCAGTGGTGAGGGTGGGGGGTTACCCCAGCCCTGTCCTACCTGGGGGGTAACCCAGTCCTGTCCTACCTGGGGGGGTTACCCCCACCTTGGACTGGAGTAACCCCCAGCTAGGACTGGGGTACCCCGCAAGGACATGGGACCAGAGACCAGGGAAAAAACTTGGCACTGGGGTACCCCCAGAAAGGACATAGGACCAGAGACCAGGGAAGGAACATGGGACTGGGGTATCCTCCCCCCGGGTGTGGTCTGACAAACTGAAAATATAACCTCCCGTCATACTATGTAAAAATGTATGTATTACTAATGTAAGTATGTTATGCGGTCATTGGCTTTTTCCAAAACTGACACTGATTTTATTTGTTACCGCCCGCATACGTAGTATGATGGGAAGGTAATAGTCTGTCCACCGGGGGGGGGGTGTCAGGGATGCCGTTAGCACTGGACCGTTGGCCTGTGGCCACCTGATTTTGCCTCCGGGCCACCTACTTTTGGATTCTACTGGCCCAGACTGGCCACCTAATTTCAAAGCCTAATTTAAACATAAACGATAAACAACTTAAATAAGGTACATTAGAAATATATTAATAAACAAGTTACACACTTAAATTAGAAACTGTTATTTTCATTTGCAAAATAATAATTTATAATGCAGTTCATAGAATTTGATCTGGGCTACCCAAATTTGTCAGGTACTGGCCCGGATGGGCCACCAACTTTCAAAACTTAACGGCATCCCTGGGGGTACCCAGATCATACACATGTCCAGGGGGTCCAGTCTCCCCCCGGGATAGGACAGCACGTGGCGGGTGGTATGCCTCTTGCGTTCACGCAGGAGGACTTTCTTGTTTGGGTTTAATTTTGGTTCGATAAATTTTACACATCTGTTTTGTTATTACTTTCAAATTTCAGTGGCATTTCTTTTCAAATATGCACAAATTGCATAGTTCATCAAATTTATATCACAAAATAATGTATCATTTGACATAATGCCAAAATGAGCCAATGTAATCAAAATTTGTCCATTACCATCGTTGTCATCGTCACTGTCTTTTGTCAGATATGTCGAACTCACACCCCATTTTCACATAACGCGGTTACTTTCTTTTCTCCTCATCCAAAATGACTTGAGAAAGTAAAACAAACTCGCTTAAGATGAAAACTTTTTTGGAACATTCTCACGTTACATTGGAATATTTCCACAAGCTTTTTACTGCTAAATTCTATTTTTGAACCAAAATGCAGTGACAATTATCTGAGGGATAATAGGTTTCCTGATGTCATGGAAAATTTATACCTATGTAGATTAAAAGGGGAAAACACAATCATGCGATGCCAAATATAAAACTTGCTTCTCTCAAAATAAGATAATAACCGAAAAGAGGCATTACACTAGATTCCTTGACTAAACACAATGCACCTCTCTGCAGAGAAAAATGCAGCTAGTGGCTTAAATATAGACATTGTACTTGCGGTGCATTTGAAAACTGATACCTTAAAACGCTTCACTTCATAAATTTGAAGGAGAGAAAGAATTTCACTTGTTGACTCGTCCCACACCATTTAAACGACTTCGACTGGTGTACAGTACGTGTTAGATATGTATTCAGTATGCATCAATATGTGTCTCGTATGTAGCTTAATTTGCATTCTAGCCTCTGACTGGCTCTTATACCAAGAGTGTTCATAAAGTATTCGCTTTCGGACGACTTTTCGATGAATTAACTGACTCTTACGAGCCAGTTTACTACGTTTTCCATCGCAGTTTTCGTGTGAATTTTACCTGAATTCCTCAGGTAAATGTTGCAGGTCAGAAGCAGCATGGCCTTACGTAAAATTGTTCAGCCAATTATTTCGTCCAAGGATGAAGGGCTGAATGGATTTAATGAGAGTGTGCTGTACCTGACCACAAAGTAACACAAAGTCAAACCTGGTGTAAAAGGAAAGGAAGAAACACAACACGGCTCCAAACGCTATTGAAGACCTGCAGTGGATTAGGGGAGGCGTCTTGGCTGTGGAATGAGTATCACAAATACCTTCAGGTTAGCATTACATTTTAATGCATTTCAATGAAAATGTTCCATGTGAGATATCATATGTATGAGAGAATGTCTGCAGATCAGTTCATGGTTCGTGTTGTGTTTCAAAGGATTTCATGGTCGCAATATCTGTTACAATTCAGACTGATAAAAACTTCACGATTAAAGATAAATGAAAACGAACTTCAAATACACCTGAGCCAAATGTGCTGGAAATGAACTGAGCGCAATGCATCCGATGTCAGTACAGCAGACTATATGGACATTTGATCAATTAAAGTAAAATATTTCCACAGTGCATTTACCTGTAGCTTCTGCCTGATGTCGTACTCAATGGATCTTGGCAGATGAAAAGTGAATTTGACATTAAACTTTGGTGAATGTGGAATAAATAAATGAGGAATACATTTCAACTAAGTTAGTTGTGGCTTCCTTCCTACATTAGTAAGTCTTCATCAAATTAGCAAGAATCTCTTTTGAAAATTACAACCATCACAAAACTCTCTTTCCAGTGACATTCTGAGCCAGTGATCACTGTAAAGTTGGACTAAGATTTGGAAACTGATCTGACACAAGAACGTTTTTTTTTTCAATTCTATCAGTTGGATTAAATTAAAAGAATGAAGAATTGAAGTAAGGCTTCCTTCCTTATTGATCGACGGTTTGCAGGTTTTACCGCCGATACTTAAAGGCTACAAACCATGATGACCGTAATGAGCGTAATTGCGATCGACATCGTGACAAAAACAGTAAACCTTTCTTTCATGAGATTAAAGTGTTGTTATTTCAGTTAATAGTTCCCTTGTTTTTAATTTAATTAATTCCTAATTTACATTTCTCAATGGAAGTAATTTAATACATAATTAAAGAAACCAAAATTTTAATTAATTTTCATTAAAATGGCAGTTTAAATAGTCAAGAAAAGTTAATTGAAAGAATTAGGCAAGCATTTCAGGTAACCACGTCTTAGTTCCTTTTCTATTCTTGAGCTTTGTACATCCAAGAAATGGAATGCTTTCTTAATGTGTCATTTTCACATGACAAGCGTGCGCCTTAGGTAAAAGTCTCTTGTCCTTTCAGATTTCCATTAATCCGTTCTAACATAAAGAATTGATGAGCAACACAAACGCGAGTGGCTACATGTACAAAAATGGCTTATCCAGCAAACAGCACAATTGGTACGGATCGATATGCAGGGGTATCGGATATCAAAGGAGCAAAACTGAAAGGTAATACGGTTGAACACTAATGGCAGTGGTAGTATCACACCAAAGTGGTTACAAAACTTCGGAAGTAATCATCTTTATTTTCTTGTGGCAAATTTGCTTCTTTTCACGAATAGTTTAGGCACTGACTTAATTCTTCGGACTGAAACGGGCAGAGATTCAGTATATTCGGTCATTACTCTTTTCATTCCAAATGTTGGTAGCTTCACCAAACTTATTCTTCGTCACACATTCACGTGTCCAGACATTTTCCATTTGCTTGGATCAAGACAAATAACACAGAGAGCTTGCATCCATCTCCCTATCCATTATCGGTCGTTGTAATTTCATTTGTGGAAAGTCACCTCTATCATCCATCAAGACTGGTTGTACACCTGGTCTTTAACTTCTCACAAAATATAAATTACAACTAGGGACTTTTGTGCAAGGAAAATAAATACAATTGGAACTGACTTTCATTAATTTAGCCTTCACATCTTTCGCTTCAGTTCGTGAATATGGTACTCAGCTGAAATATTTCAATTGATGTACAGAAATTTTAGGTGATATATGTGGTTTTGTACAAGTATGTTTACATGAACGGCTTTGATTTCTCTGATACAAACCTCCAATGAGGGTCATCTTTATAAATTCCCATTCTTTCTTATTTTCCTATTAAATTCCTATTTTGGCAGAAGATTTAGCTTATCTTTTACAGTTTTTCACAGTAGACAGACGAACATACAATCACTTATTTCAGGTCATTCTGCGACAGCTTTGTACTAAGCTCAATCCATGTAATCCGATCGGATGTAAAATCTATCATTAATGGTTTCATGTCATACAATTTTCCTCTAACCTCAAGGGCTGTCACTGATACAGGATTAGTACAGAAAGCAGTAATGAAAGTTCAGAATTAACAACAATGCAGGTGAGAAGAAAGACACTTCATGTGCCACTGTCAACACTTCACAGAGTTCGAATAGAAT
>JBCAUG010089758.1:0-22187 GCA_038406175.1 Haplosyllis leylae | reverse complement strand
TTTTCAAACAGTAAATAATGATTAAAAACAAAAACATACTATGTATATAAAATTGGGATAAAATGTACAATATTATTTATTTCAAGATAAAATAAAATAATTATAAGTTTATACAGCTTCTTCCCTTGTTAATTCACTATCTTGATTCACTACCCTTCGGGCAGTATGCCTCTTGCGGTCACGCAGGAGGACTTTCTTGTTGTTACAAAGAAACATTTGAGAAATATTATTGTTTCGGTGCATTGCTTGTCATTCGTATCCAGAGTAACATATTTAGTAATTTCTGACAGGAAAACGTTCGACTGAAGAAGTGTAACCTCGCGTGGAACGGTTTCGGTCCAGACGGTGGTCTGGCCATTGCTGAAGCTATCGCCTACAATCGTGCCTTACTAGAGCTGGACATCAGCGGGAACAGACTGGACTACAGGTCGGCTACCTCCATCAGCAGAGCTCTGAAAAGAAACGAAGAGCTTGAGGTTCTGAGGGTAGGTTTGATTCGTTTGAGTTCTCAGATTCATTTTGAAGTTTTAGTAATTTATTCCTTTGGACAGGTCCAAATTGAAAAAAAAAATTCTTTAAATTCATGTGATTGATATGAACTCCTCAAAAGAAGTCCATTAAAATATCAGAAAAAAATCAAATCAAGACCAAACGACACTAAAGAAAATATCAATTTCTCAAATAACCGTATTTCCAGAAACGTTCATTGCAGTCGACATTTTAAACCCCAGCAATTCACAGCTCAATATCTCAAATTGACGGATCAATATAAAATGACCTTTTACTGTTAATATGAACATTTTAATTTTGTTTAAACTATAGATAGGAAATAATCCAATCACAACCGCTGGATGTATAAATATCATAAAGGCTATCAATGAAAATGATGGCAGCATTGTTCACACCGTCGATTTTACGGTAAGTTCCTGTGTGGATCTTGTCTTTTGGAGTGTTTTTGTTTCGACCAATAGTTTCTTGTGGACTCAAAGCGCTGTTTATTTATTAAAGGGGAAAAGTCGCCTCCATGTGCTTCAAACTATGAACTAATGACTTTTAATTTTTATGTTAGGGAATCCCAGTTGAGTTTGAATTTCTTCGACTGGTAGACGAAGTGAAGAACAAACGTGAAACTGAATTTACAGTTACCTATGGTACCGTGTTGCGAGCTGGCAACACCCCGCAAGACATAGGTCAGCTTCCCAAATATGAGAATATCCATTTGTACGAATATGCGCTAAATCGTTTCAAATAGTAGAGTTCTTGCTTCAATAGTCTTCTCTCTTGCTTACATTGATTCAAACAGAAGAAACATCTCTCAAACCCTAGTCTTAAAAGCTTTGAAATCTCTAATTCCCCAACTATTCTTTTCCAGGTAAACCGGCAATAGACCCATACCCGAAGAACCCCCTCCTCATACTGCGAGAGCACATAGTGGTGAATGATTTCAGAATCCTAGATATACTGCAAAAGGCAGATACTGAGGGGACTCTCAGTGTCACTCCGGATCAGTTTGCTGAGGCATTGGAGGTAATATAGTTGCACTTTTTACATAGATTCAGTGTACAGTACTCTTCAACGCAATTTCGTGGCAAAACAGTAAATAGTTATAATTTCAATCCAGAAGAACAAAACTAATTAGATTAACAATTTTCTGTTTTCTTTCATCAATACTTGTAGCAGAGCAAAGTATGACGTACTTTATTTCACTTAATCAGATTGGACAAACCTTGTTCGATCAAGCAACATCATATTCTTTCTCTGTCTTCATCTTAGCTCCTTTTTTCCATTGACTGTAGTGTAGTTAAACGTTTTGATAGAAATTACATAAATATGTACCATGTTTCTTTGTGTCAAGAGCATGATTTTCGATTAACAATGGAGTTTTTCAGAAGTGGAAATCTTCCAGGATCTTTGATACAATTTCTGGTAGATTTCCATTTTTAAAAAACAGGAGAAAACATGGAATATGTAGTAAGAAGCATTGATTCATTGACAGTAAAGTTCATTTCATACACAGGGTAAAATGTTTTATGTTGCAATGTTTTGTTTCTAAGGACAAAAACAAAACACTGTTTCAGCAATATTGCAACAAAAGAAAATTAGCACCAGTAAATATATGTGTTGGTAAAAAATATGAATTCCACCCCAGAGTATGCATGCAATAGAATTTGCACTTGTTAGATAGATTTTAAACTTTATATTTTCACCGTAAACATCGGCTTTCATATTGTGTAAAAATTTTATAAATACGAAGATCAGGTAAAATTAGGTATGCATTGGACAAATAAAAATATTGACTCTTCATCGCATTTTTAGGAACTCGGAGTCCCTTTCACGCGAGAACAAATTGATGATGTTACAAAGAAACTCGACAAAAATGACGATGGACGAATCTATTATGGGTGAGATATTAGGGTTTTTTTCCGAAACTCCCAAAGTTGACATCATTGGCATTTTTGTATTCGTTAAATTTCAGAATAAATTAGAGATGGTTATCAGTGCTATAATTTTTATTTCTGCATACTATTGACAATTTTAAATTGTACCACCAAGTATTTCATTGGCAACAACCTGCAAATTATTTACATTGAAAGTTGTATATAAATGACCAAAATGCCAACTTGGGGAGTTTAGAAAAAAAAAACTACATTATACTCTTGTACATAACAACTGGTTCAGTTTTTAAAAAATGTTGGCAACGTTCACCTTAATCACAAATGCAGTCTATTGAAGCATATCCAGTGAAAAAAAATATTTTCCTTGCAGCGATCTTCTCGAACAAAAGACGACAGTAGAAGCCGAGTCAGCTGCGGTTACGTCAACGGCGAACACCAATAGCATAGCCTTGAACGGCGGTGAATCATCGTTACTAGCTCAGAGTGACGCCAGTCCCCTCGTGTCACAAATCATCGAAAAAGAAACCTCATCACGTAGATCTAGTAATGCCAGTCTCCAGTCCGCAAAAAGCAGCAAAAGTAGCATCAAGAAGGACACACGAAAGACAACTCCAGGCTCAACTCCAAAGAAAGAGTCTTCCTCGAAAAAGCAAAGTGCCAACTCTGCCCCACCCAAACGTTCTCCGAAAGCGTCCCCAGGCGGTTCACTGACCAGTTCTCGAAAAGGTGGAGCGCCGACTTCAAAGTCATCGCTTAAAAGCCAAGAAATAGCATTTACCAAATCGGAAATTGCTGTCGAATAATTTGTGTGGCAGACGTATCTTGCAACAATCTTCCGGTCATTGTTCAGGCAACAGAACAATGTTTTTGTTGAAGCGCACTGTGATGAATGTTGTTGGTCATTTTTGTTTTTACAATCTTTTGTTACCGGTGCCAATTAAAATGCGCGAGGAAACGTAATAATATATTTTATTTACAAATGTTCGGTTGAAATCAGTAACTATGCAAATACACCACGGTTGTCGCCGCACTGCACCGCGGCTTGTTGCAGTTTGTGGAATGCGGAACTCAGTTCAGTAATGACATGATGTCTTATCACTGCTTTAAGAAGTTAATCCAGTGCTGGGGAAACAATGTTGGCACTTTTAACTTGTAACACAAATGTGAGGAAACTTCCTCGTAGTCAATAAATAATTCACACAACATCCTATGTCCTCCTCTCAACTGTTTTTATTACTTCAGCATTTCCCTGGAAAGATAAATATATTTGCATTTTCTAATCAGTAAAAAACTTGATGATTCTTCTTTAGCATTATCTACACGCGAAACTAATAATATGTTTATTTTTAAAATATGTTTGAAACTAGAAAATCATCAAACTTACCAAAACTTTAAATAGGTGTGCTGAGTATGAATTTGGTTCCAAACTTTTCTTCCAGCTAAAACGATACAAGTGCACTTTGAAGCTTGAACTAGCAGATCGACAGAAATCGATTTATCTGTGAGCTGATGCAAATTATTTCTGAGAAACAAAATATTACCTCTGTTGTTTCCATTTCTTCAAGTAATTTCACGAGTTCTGGATCTTTTATCGTGTACCCACTACTGGTAGATGTGGCCGGTGCGGCACCCATCATCGCCAAAAGTGCTAATTCCTATTAATAGAAGTCGTATCTTTAAGAATGTAAGAGATATATAGAAATCAAATTCAACACAACTCGGTTTTCATATTCAAAAATAATTAAGGCGTTTCCAAATTGAAAATTTTATTATTAAAGTTGACTTCGGAAGGGTAAAAACTTCTTCAAGAAATACAAAAGATTGACTTAGTTTTTCGACTAAATTTATCACTTCTAATTTATTTATAACCTGATAATGGTATAACCAGATTTTATTGTACAGTTATTTTAAATTATTGCTGTACTATATTGTGCAAGGACGAAGTACAGAAGGACGATATACCTGAACACTGTTCTTCACATTTCCTGGAACTCTTGATCTACTTCTCAGAGTACTTGCATAAGTGTTGCCTCCAAGAGGACCAACTTCTTCACCTGCTTGTTCTTTCACAAAGTTTATAAATACCTGCAATAAATGGACCAAGTTTTTTGATAAATGTATTAGCACTATGAAATTATGAAATTGCGTTAATGGTATTTAAGTTAAAACACAAGATAAGTGTGGAAGTTCATACATTGTCCAGTGTGTTTTGAGATACTGAGTAGTCTAATATGGGAAGCTGTCCTCTTGCTCGTTCCATAGTTTTGAAAACAAGTGAGAGTGGAACTTGTTCTGGTTTGAATTCAAATTCCATTAAGTAATGATGTCTCTCCTGTGAAATAGATATTGAGGTGCATGGTTAGTTTTCATCATTCCATTTAGAAAGAATAGTTACATTATCAGCATTGATATAAATCATAACTTTTTACCTTTATTGTAACATCGGGAAGGTTTTGCCCCATATATTTGACCAATGCTGTTATGTCATCGTCGTAATCAGGTCCCTTCACAATGACCTGTATCGTGTAACCAGCTCCGAATTTACTCTTGAGATGTTGTACAGAACCAAGGCATCTGAACCTTCCCTGAACCATGATGGATAAACGAGTACACAACGTCTCACATTCCTCCATGCTGAAAATTCGTAAAGTTTTATTGAAAAATATCTTGTTTGCCCTGCGAACATGGTAGTATGGCATCAGTGATTGAAGACAAAAGAAGAGAACTATCCAATTTCCATAGCGTGCTCATTCTATTAAGGTTAATTGCTGGTTAAAGGCCCACAATGCACACTTCAAAATGAAGCTCTATTTCTGGATAAGATGTAAAAATTTCATCAGCATCAAAAACTTACTAACGGATTATAATGAGAAAAGGATAATGTTACCTGTGAGAAGTAAGAACTATGCATCTACCTTCTTCCACCAAGTTTAGTATCAAATCCCAGAGAAACCTCTTTGCATAGGGATCCATTCCTGCTGTTGGTTCATCCTGTAATAAAAAGGATTTCTTTTTACAATTTTGCAGACATTCTAAATTGTTTTTATGTTTTCCAGAGATATCAAAACTAAATCCCACTTGCGACTTCGCCATGATATGTCAGAATATTTGCACAATTGATTGACGCAATCGAGTTTTTCACGATGACATCACATTTTACATTTTAAGTTGGAATTTACATCAGATGTGCTCCAATGATTCTAGAAATGATCCAAGTCATAAAAGTGAAATGGTGCATGGAACAAACTCCGGTTGACGGTCTACCAAGCAGCACATGTCTGGTTGGCGCAATTGGATGAGTATTAGACTTCTGATCCAGTGATTGTCAGTGTTGTGGGTTCAATTCCCACTGGAGGCAACTTTATTTTGCAAAAACTTTTAAAGCCCCTTAATGTAAATTCAGGCTTAAAATGCAAATTTGATATTATCGTGAAAAACTCGAAGACAACTCTCAAAATTCAATTATTAACTACCAACCAGAAATATGACGGCTGGATTCCCCAGCAGTGCAATAGCAGTGGACAGTTTGCGCTTGTTTCCACCACTGTACGTTTCTGCAGGTTTGTCAGCATATTGAGTCAATTCAAGTTTCTCCAACGCCCAGTTAACAACCTGCAGATATATGTGTTCTATTGTACGTCTAGTTGACAGTTTTAATTTTCTTTTTCATTTACGACAGGAAGTGAGCAGTTTGGCTCCTTACCGATGCAACTTCATGTCCCGGAATTCCTCGCAGTTTGGCGTACAGAGTTAAGTGTTGTCTCGCAGTCAATTCTCCAAAAAGTGCGTCAAACTGTGGACAGTACCCTAAACTCCTTCTGGCTTTGTTGAGATCCTTCAAAACACTGAAATGATTTGCCTCTATTGAACTACTTTAAAATAAATTAATTTGAGCCTAAAACTATTTTTTATTGTAAAAATGTTCAACTGGTTAGAAAATCAACCTGTAGCCACATATTACTGCATCGCCGCTGGTTGGGTCATGGTCGCCTGTCATCATCTTGAAAGTGGTAGTTTTACCAGCTCCATTCACTCCCAGCATACCAAAACACTGCAAAAAAGCAGTACTTTGCCAGGGATATTTTCAAAAAAATTGTGATTCCCTTTTTCGGTCACAGTGAATCAGTTTTTGGTTCTTGACGTTCCATGAGAAACTACATTCCTGAAAAATGTACCTCTCCTTTGGGAACACCTAAGCACAGCTTGTGCACAGCCAAATGTTTTTCTCTGCCCCTCGTGTTGTATATCTTTGTAATATTTGTTAATCGGATTAGATCAGAGCCTGCTCCTCCACCAAGAACCCTCTCTCTTTCTTCAGCTACATCCGCATCCTCCTCGTCAACTGGAGCAATGGCATCTTCTGGTAACACTCTGGCAGTCAGATGTGAAAGAATTAGTTCACTCTTTACACCAACAACAACTGCACGTCGTCTATGTGATCGCCGGGACGTTACAAGTTTAGTCACAGACACAAATCAAGAAATGATTGTATCAATCACCAAATATTAATGAAAATCACAGAAAATGTTAGCAGGTGCAGCACATAATAATGCAATGAAATGAGTATTAGCAATTTACTTAGATTTGATAAAGAAGTTGTATTCAATAAGAATGGTCAGCACATAGAAGATAAATCCTATACACGCCATGGCCACGTAGTTCCTGCCTGTCACATCCCAAGAGAACGGGGAGATAGTATCGTCTATACCTGAAAAAAACACAAGTTCTAAACTTTCAGAAATACTTGTTGAATCAGCAGAATTTGATTGTATTTACTTTTTACTTCTCAGCAATTTAGTTTCACGGAAACATTTCGTGTTGGAAACTGCAAGACGGAGATACAGAGGCAAACGATGAGATTCATACCTAACATGGCATTAACTTCATTTATGGTATTAGTGAGCACAATATCCATTAAACCACGGCCAAGGGCGAAGGTAGGAAAGACCATGAAGACTTGTGTCAGAGTTTGACTTATTTCTATTAAATTCTAAAAAACACCAATAATAATGTGACTAATTTCTGTGCAAGCAGAATACTAAGGTATTGATGTTAATTCCAAAAGTATCATATCTGACCGACTTCTTTTCCTTAGTCTAGATTACTGGTGATATAAGCTTAGTGCCTACAGCATTGGAACGAAAGTAGTCCATCATGAAGGTGGCAAATAGGAATGATACTCCAACAAATATGTTAAAGACAGCGAGAAAGACATAGGCTGCACTGGCTTCTCTAAAGAGAAATGTGGCTGGATACATTAGTGGTACACAGCTCCACCTAAATATAAGAGACTGAAGTAAGCATGCGACATATATCATTTGACACAATTCTTACATTACCATCATTTTAAACATGAAGCCAGGAATTCATTTGTAGACAACGCAAAATACTTTTCACTACCAGTTTGAAAGAACAAGAACTCAGACTGAAACATCAACTTTATCAATTACATATTAATCCGAGTTTATTGTTTGTATTGAACATCACTGATAAATCACGCCCAAAGAGATTGTCTGACACAATTAGTTACACGATGAGTTTTTCAGTGCTAGTTTACTGAAAAAAAGTGTCAGTGTATGAAATGTTCTCACCCAAAAAGTAATAGTAATCCAATAACAGCATAAAAGTTGTCACCAGCAGTGAAACCATCCATACCAAAAACATAGACCACCAACATGCATGCACCAGCTGGGAAGAGGTACGAAATCTGAAATAAGAGAGATATGAAAGCAAATGGAATGAGTGACTTAAGAGTAAGTTTCAATCCCCCATGCGTATGTAATTTACAAAATATAATTTGTTCCATACCATATCCCATATGATATTGGAAATCCAATACACGAGTGGATTGAGTCCAGACACGAACTGGAGGTGCTTTGCCTTGAGTGCTGTCTCCTGGACGAGGAAGAGCATGAATCCTGCGGGTATGAATGAAAATCCTATCACAACCATAACCGCGATGATAAACTCCGCTCCAAATATTCTGCAGAAAAATTATTCATTAAGAGAACATTATTTAGGAATTTTCCTTTCAAAACAGAAAAAATCCTTCCTTCTTGCCGATCAAATCAATATTAAAGTTTCATCAGTTTTGGTAAAAGTACACAGGTCTCAAAAATATGGATAAAATACTCACAGTGAAGCTCCTGAACTGAGAGCACTTGTTCCATTGAATGGATGGTTAATTGTTGTTATTCCTAAAAATCAAAGAAAACACTATTTCTATTGGTTTCATACCAATTTAAGCTGCATACAGCTTGTGATTTTTGAAAAGTTATAAATTTATTCTCAGATTTTGTGTCTTGAAGACGAAAACAACAAGTACCGTATGCTGCAGGATTTCCCGCACTTCGAGGAAGATTTGCTCTCAGAACTGCGTTGTTCACTGCATTGATGTAAGTTGGTATGGAATGCCAGCCTTTGCTGTTTACCCACGCCTATTAGTAAAAACATAAACCCAAAATATAAGGCATCGTGTTGTCAAATGTTTTCCTTTACAATGGTTTTTGAAAAGTCACCCACTGATGAAATGGAAAAGAACGTATCCCTACAAATTTACAAAAGTCATTATTTTCCTTACTTTTGCGGCATTTCTTATGGTGAGCATATCAAGGCCAAGAGGCATTACTGACATCCAATAAGGAATATTTTCTCGAATATGTCCGAATGTATTAGCTCCATATCTACGAAGAGAAGAGATCCGATGGTACCTCTGAAATATTTTGGGATCAGAATGGCAGTAATTATCTATGTGTTCTGATTCTTACGCACCTGCTGAGCCGATAGATATCAGTGGTGTAGTAGATGTAATCACTTTCGGACTCTCCGGTAATGTTCTGCATGATGTCTTGTGTGACGGTGAGAAGGCTGGGAGGAGAGCGGTAGTTATCGTCGGAACAGTCCAGTCCTCTGTCGTCTTCATAACATTGACAGTCCGGATAGTACGGTACGTCATCTTCTGCGTAGAAGCTGTTCTGAACATTTTTGTCTGAAATTAATGGAAAAGTACTGTGATTTACTCAAATGCAAAGGAAATTCTCACGAGAGCGATTCTTCCCATCAACAACAACAAGGTAAGGCGTAGTTCCTGGTACAATCAATTTAACCCCTATTTCGAAATGATATCAAACCTGGGTCGTAACTTGTGTTACATTCTGCTCATGTAAGTAACATAATTTTTTCCCCCTTTTTGCTTTCTGAAGAGCTAAACTAGTCATTTTGTTACCTTTTAAGTACTTGTAATGCAAAGAATCCGTGTTGTGATCAGGAGGCGATACACCAAATTCGGACATGGCTCTGTAACAGCTGTCCTGATATTTTGTACTCTGACTGTCATTCCAGCGAGCTGATTCCAGAACACACGTAGCACCAATTCCAGATGGCAGGCTGTAAGTCTGAATTAACTCCTCTGGTGTGGAGAAAAATGTCCTCCCCGTGTCACCATGATCGCTGTACGGTACGTAATTATTGGGTAACCCTTTACTTATGTTTGCGAACATTGCAGTGGTCATTTCTAACGGCGGCTCATTTTCCACCTGGAAGTGGATACAGTGGAAAGCATGTTTCAGTAGGATTTCACACAATATTATTGACTTACCATAGTAGTTTTTGATAACATGGTGATAACATATAAGATTCAATTAATTAAACTTACACTTGGTCCCCCGAGAATTCCTACCACCATGGCGATTGTGACAAAGAGGACAGGGAGGACTATCTGTGAAACGAGGGCCTTCCAGTTCCTTACGGAGAAAATAAACCGTTTTGTAAGGCAGGTGCCAAGTTGCACAAATGGGAATCTCCACCCAGTCACCACATAACTACCTGCTCCTCCTTGAGTCTTGCCTTGCACTGAACTATCATCATCCACCAACACTAAGGATACAAAAGCAAAATATTAGAATATTTATATTTTCTTAAACATATCAGATTCAACCTTCTCTATCTTTCTAATCTGCCTTACTTAAGTAGTAGGTACGGTCTGCAGATACTAAAGCAGTAACACTTGCCTGATACGTCATCGCTGCCATCAGTACTTTCAATAGAACTGAAGGAACTGGTGGAGGACAACCTCTGCTGAACCGACCGCTCTGTTTCTGTTTGGTCCATTGATATAGATCTGGGAAACATGTTGTTCTTCCCCGAGTTTACTGGATTCAGAGAGTTCAATGTTTTCATCTGAAGGTAAAAGAAAGCATTGAAGTAATTTAAAAATTGAAAAGTCCACTTCCCTACCTAAACGTTATTTTTAAAATTTATCTTTCATTCTTTTATCTGGTTCACCTGCACACTGTACTGCCTCCTATATGGCACATGGCCCTGGTTCCCTGTGCTTATCTTTCTCTGTCTGGAAGAGAAATGATGTCATTATAAAAGTTACAACAAAACATTGTGAATGCATTTCTGGACAAGAACAGTACAACTACTGATAGGCAGGAAAACTGCTTGTGATGAATAATAAGTTTCTATTGTGAAATCTTAAATCTGGAGCGTACTTTATGCTGGATCTTTTCACAGGATCCGGTGTGAGTTCCCTTCCAAAGCTGTCTGTGACATACGGCAGTGGCTGGTCCGGCTCCTCAGTTCTTTCCATTTCAACTCGACTTAATTTTCTTCTTCTCGGACGCTCAATACTTCCAGATCTCCGTGGTGGAAAATTACCACTTGATTCAATAGAATCACCATTACGTCTGTTAGTGCTGTTGCTATTTATTGTGACGGAACTTGGAGCTCCTTGTCCTTGCTTTGTGTAAGCTGTTACTCGAAGGAAGACTTCCTCCAGGGAGGTGTCTGACACTCCATAACTATCCACATCCAGTCTACGCAAGCTCTTATCGAGTTTGTCAAATAGAGGACCACAAGTTCCGTTGTGTATCTAAATGGAGCAAGGAAAGTAAAGGACAATAAAAATCGTGCCCTTACATTTTATATTACGTACCTTTGCTATTTTACAATTGAACTTTACTTTTCAGTTGAAAGCTCCAATTGCGTAGTTCATTCTGATGCCTTTTTCTTTAGATCCAATTGCGCTAGAAAGTCAAGATTACCACTGACCTCATGCATTGGTATAATATAATGAAGCTCTCTGGGAGTTTCAGCTTTCAGGTACGCTGATGGCACGTAGCTTGTAATGAAGAATGTTACTTTGTGCGCAGCGCATTTTGTTAACATTGGTTTGTTATGTTGCGCTTTTATTTCCGATGCACTTTCTGGTTCTACCACCAGAATATCGTGGTCATCTGCTCCACCTGGAATGAAAAATTATCTTCAATTATTTTAAATGTTTCAGCATATGTCTTAAGGATGCGATAATAATCCTATGTTTTGCCTAAATTTTAAAAATTGGTAGAAAAAAAGAAAAGGTGACCTAATTCCCTTTTATTCCCTGAGAGTAAAACGGCGGATCCTATTTTTCATTATGTTAACCTGTGAAAAGTATTATGAAAAACACTCACTAGGATGGATGGACTTTAGCATTTTCTTAGCAAGTACGAGATGATATCCTTCTCCTAGTGTGGACTTCAAAAACAATGACGATCCACAGCATCTGAGAATACCGTGGGATATTACAGCGATGCGATCACCCAGTATGTCCGCCTCGTCCATGTGATGTGTCGATAACATGATTGTTCGTCCTGAAACATTCCAAATTCATAGCACCACCACAAAAATTGCAATAATTTTATGACTGTAACCAGTATGACTGGAAACACGGTACCATTTTGATGAACGCATTTACTGTTTCGATGATGATTACTCACTGAACAAAAATTAACATATTTCATGTTTTGTAGAAAATTCGGATTTTTATGAAATTGTGATTGTACTATGTTTACCCTGTGTCATATCAATTCTTAGACTATCTATGATGTACTCACTGTTATTTGGGGTAGAAAAAATCTTGTCAACATTTTTAGTTCACCCCAATTCTCACCCGATGTCAGCACCACCAACTCCCCCCTCCCCCCCCCACCCCCGGTGGAAGTAGGGAAAATTTGGTTTTAGCATTTTTGAACCTCAGGGACAAAAGAGGCCACCGCGGCCCCCGAAAATAAGTTCAGGCAACGTGCGGAGACTTATCATTGGCCTTTAGGGTCAATTTTCTAGTTCTATTTGATGTGTATTGAGTATTTATTCATTAAGCATTCATTGTCATCGGAAAGTCTTTTTCTCATGTGGAAAAGTTTACCAGTCAATTAGGACTTGTTTTTCTAGTTTACAACTTTTTTATGATAGATTAATATGTTTTCTTACAAGAGTGTTTGTGGACAAGGTTATTGAATTGACTACCTTCTTTGTACTTGAGTATGAGATCCCATATTTCTCTTCTGGACCACGGATCCACACCAGCTGTTGGTTCATCCAGAATAACGGTTCTGGATCCGGATATAAATGCTATTCCTATCGACAGTTTTCTCTTCATTCCTCCCGACAGAGCATTTACAGGTGAATCTCGCTTCTCCCTTAATCCGGTGTCTGTCAGCATCCTGCATTAATAATACCTTTCATGGTTTCAACAGACAAAATAATTGTCGTGACGAATAAGGTTTAGTCTTATTTGCATAAAAGTAGGATTTTATTTATTCCTAATGGTCAGGACTGGAACAGTAACTGGGGCTGTGTGATACTGTGCGGAAACCTTCGCATTACACCTTAACCACGACAGAGACTAAGATCTGTTGTCCCAAATGTTCTGGTCCTACTTTAGGTCCTGCTGCCGGTGTAGCATTCTGTTAAGTCCAAAGCAGGTGATGATGACAGTAATATCATCATATCGTGCAAGGCAAAATGTTACACCGGTCACGGCTCCATTCAGTGAGAAGAAACCATGAATAATATCCACACCTCAACAGATGAAAAAGCTAAGTCTACGAGCCAGCTGTGACATTATGCTGCAGATTTACTGAACCTCATGTTTTGCTTCGACACAAATTTAAGACTGACGTACATGTCAATCTCTAGTTCCAAGCGATGTGGCGCAGTCCCCTTCAATCTGGCATAGAATTTCAAATGTTCGCCAACTGTCATACTGAAAGCAACAGAAAACGAAGATCTAAACAAATGTTCAAAAGACTTTATTTTCACTTGAATTACTGGTGCTTTCTGGTGTTTCAAGTTCGGATAACTTGAAGAAGAAAGTAGATCTGACCAGCAATTTTTTTATCATGAAACCCTAGTCTTGTTCAGATTGATTTTCCGTCTGTCACACTTTCAGCATTCATCAAATTCCCATTTCAGAATACATCAGCTGAAAAGATAGTACCTTTCAAACAGCACATTATGTTGCGGACACATCCCTAGATCTTTCCTAATTTCTTCCATTTGGCTTCTTATGTCCTTCCCGTAGATTAAAGCTTTACCTGACGAAACTGGCAACATTCCTGTTAACATGGACCTGAAGAAGAAACCAGTACATTCCTATTATCAGTTTAGTATTTCTTCCTACACCTCCTATATATCGATCAAATTCTGTTTCTTTCTCGTAGTATTGGAAAGTTTGCCAAGTAAAACGCAGAAAATTCTTTCAAATAAAACTTCAAAGTTTTCTTACATGGTGGTGGTTTTTCCAGCCCCATTGTGTCCCAAGAATGAAAGTATTTGCCCTTCATACAGGTTAAGGGATAGATTTGTTACTGCCAGTTTACCATTCGAGAAAACTTTAGTCAGATTATTGATCTGTATTGCGTCGAAAGAATTCTCAGGGTCATCTTCAAAGAGCTCGCGGTTCACAGAGGTGCCTTCAAGAAATTTAGTTGTATCAAGAAGATGCTATGGAATGTTTCCTGTGGCCTAAAAAATTTCGATTCCGTGACAATTTTTTGATTTTGTAATTTAAAGTACCTGGGGGACATACCTTCATTTTCCTTGTTAACCTTGTCAACCATATCTTCAACTAGTGTTCGCGCGTTGATACATCCCAACGATATCAGAACTTTTTGCAACCAACCTGGGAGTCTACTGTAACAAGATTTACCATCCTCTGACTTGGTGGATGTTTGTCCACACCAATATGTCCTTGTGAATGGAAAGTACCAGGGCTTTGGTAAACCATAGTCACCTGTGAAAGAGGTGCAGGAATGGCAAAGACTAAAAGTAAGATTTTGAACACACCATACGTGGTGATTGAAAAAAGAACAAAAAGCCAGTTTCGAAGATGCACTTGAATTGCTGGTGGTACTTTTTAATCTGAATTGTATTGAAAGGCTTGGATTGACCTGGATTGACATTGTCGATGTACCAAGTGAGTAGCGCATACACCAAGGAGGAGACCAACGACATCGTCGTCATCATCGCCAGAGAAAACTCGTCTCCGTCAAGGAATGAGTACCGGTAGGTGTGGAAGCTCAACCCTTCCCCAGATGTCTCGTAGAACTGAATGTACTTTGCCGCTAAACCGATACCAGTGGTAGAGAAAAACGACTGAAATTCCAAAGTAAAAGTTATATTTCATAATTCAGTGGGGTCTCTACAAATGGTTTTGATACTTCAACAACTGGTTATCTCCATAAATTGATGTATGTTGGTTCAGCAGTCATCATGACAGAAAGAATGGATATTTTAGTGAACAACCCTTACAAAATAGTTCGTGTATCAACAGTTATTTTATATATGGACAAGTTTTAGCTGTTTAATTCAATTTCACCAAATATATCTTCAAAGTTTCTCACTGTTAATATTTTTATCCATGCTTCTTGAGGATACCCTGCATTTTCTAATATCGACACGATCATATATGGAACATATGTCAGCATGTAAAATATCCCAGCACATGCAGCTCCTATTTTGGAATCGTTGAAAAATGTGCTCACCAAAAACCTATTGAAGTAGAGATTATGAAATAGAGTCTAATCAAGTGTGAAAAATGTTTACCGCTGAAATATGACTATTTAGTGGAAAGTTGTGTGGCTAATTGTGTAAAATGTACCTATCAATATGAAAGAAATAGCAACTAAACTTACGCAAACAATATGGCATTAAGTCCAAATACCAGAAGGGTCAACCAGAGTAAAAATCCATTGGTGTAACTCAGAATATTTCCTAGGCTAAGAATGATAGCTAGCACTGTCATGGTAAGGATCATCTGCACCGAGGCGGTAATGAACCATCCAACCCAGTGAACGGAACCCTCCAACCCCATCAGCTTCATCACTTCCTTCAGTCTAAGCTCTTTCTCGTAAACAATACTTCTAACAAGCATAGCAACCACGCAGACCCAGGATAAAATTAAAGCAAGCGGAAAGATATGTTCCACAAGAATTAACAGCAAACTGAAATGAAAATAATGAGACAATCTGTTAGATGTCAGTCCCACCCTCTTTGCGTTTCGGCTATTACAGGGTAAATTATATATCGAAACTGGTCAATAAAAGCGAAAATCCTTAGTCTCAGACATTCAAAACAAAATATACTCACTCATCCTCCCTGTAGCACGGTGTGGGAACCTGATGAATGTACGTGGCTGGTTCGGTTATTCTCAATGAAACATTGTAATCCAACAGTTCGGTGGTTCTATTTACAAACACGTTGATAATACTTCTGTCGACCAAATCCTAAAAAACAGGTAAATAATCAATCTTTAGTATGAGGCAAACCGTTGTTGAGTGGATGACACACTTTGAACACAATCAAGTAAAGTCTAATTTTAACTCATTCAATCATTATCACTGATCCGTATTTTGTATGTGAAATAATTGTAAAGCAAATCAAGACTGTTTGGGCATGGGGCACACAGGAAAAGTATGGATTAATTTAAGCACAAATGGCTCAATATGGTTTGGGGTAATGAGCATCCTGGTTCGTCGCTGGTTTCGGTTAATAGAGTAGAAGGACCTGGTGTCCATGTAGTTTTGATTCGGACTAGATTTAGTACTTGAGTAGATACCTGTATGAAGGAGAATCCGTTGATGTAGTAGATCATTCCTTGAGGATCAGGTGCAGGAGTCCAGATCAAATCCCGAATCATCTTTGTAGTTTGACTCATTGTTGCATTTTGTCTAATTTTGTATGTAACATGGTTAGGTATATCACCATTTGCGTCAGTTTCAAACACAATTCCTGTGCAAAGAAAAAAGACGTGGTACGTCTTCCTACTAAACTATTTAAAGTTAACAGACAGGAGTAAGGCGAGGCGAGTAAGGCGAGTAAGCACGCAAGCGAGGGAATCCAACCCTGGCTTTGAAACCCAGGGCAGACGTCACCAGAAGTCCAAAACAGGGGTATCAGCGGCCCTGCGAAAAGGACGTGTCCTACAAAAAATTAAAAAAAAAAAAAAAAAAAAAAAAACATTCACAATCTCTGGCTGAAAATTCCTAGTTTTCGTCTTCCTGTGTTATCAGCCATGACTTGTTATTGAAAATAGTTCAAGGCTAATCCGATTGAGTTTTTCACGATAAACTATTTGCCAGATGTGGCAGAACCAAATCTTAGTTTTAACTCTTTGTTTTTATAGACTCTAAAAATCTAGTAAGTTGTATCAATTTGTAGCTCTTCAGTTGTAACTTTTATATCTGTAATAATCTGAACAATTTGAATTTTATGTCTGCCAGATTTGGCAGAATCTGCCAAATCACCTATCGCGAAAAACAAAGCTGTGTTCGATCGATCACAATAGTGGAAAGTATATACTAACTTTCGTACGTTATTTGTCAAGAGACATTTTATTGCACAACTTGATTTCTTAGTTTCCATCATGAATTTTAAAAGAAAGCGGTTGACAAAATATTTCTATTGAGGAATTAAAATGAAAAAGTTGTTTAAGAAGTTTTAATTAAAAATGAAGGATTAATTATTAGTTTCTTCTTAAAGTTCTGAAAACACCTTTCCTGATTCCTATTAGAGTATTAACCTAAATTATAAAGAATACAAAATGAACACTTTTCAACTACACTATTGACTATTAGAATTTCACTTTTAGGATTGAAATTCAAGTGTATTGGTAAATAAGGACTTTACGTTTCGCATATACAGGTCAGGCACGGTTAATTCGAACTGATTCGTCAGCAAGGTTTTCCTTCGAAATAGGTGGAATTCGAATTAACAGTGCATTTTAGCATTAATTGATAAGACAGTGTGTGGTGAAAAACTTTGAATTAAGTGGAACTTTGTATTAACCGTGTTCGAATTAACCGTGTCCAACCTGTATATCCTAGTTTTGTAGCCTTGGCCATCAACTTGTTGCCAATGCATGGTTTATGTCACATGTTCATTTGCATTTATCTGTCTGTTATTGAGTACAAAACTTATGACAAGCTGAAAATTATGTTCTATATCTAGGTCCATTTATTACTAATTCGTGGCTCGCAGGCCACCTATGTGGTTGACGGACGGTTTTTCGGAAGGTGGAGGGCAGCAGTGTGAATACACATTAATTTACCTACAGCTACTGTACATGGCAATTAATGTGCACAGTAATGTGCAAGGTGCGGGGAATGAATGGAACATCAGAAAACTCAGAAAGACTGAAAATCTTCAAATTTAAATTAAGGTGGCAGGGAACATTGGCAGCCATCTTGAATTATAAAATGGCTGGCAGCCAAATAGGACATTTGATGATTTAGCCATATTTTGAGGTGTTTGTCTCATTGTTGGAGAATAAAACTTCAGAACATTGAAGATTCATCATTGGTAATCCTTGGTTACCAATTGTTGACCCATAGCAACCAGAAATTTAATGGATTATAATAAGAAATTTGATGATTCAGTTATATTTTCAGATGTTTTAGTCATTGTTGGAGGGGATAACTTCAAAACATTGACAATTCATCATTGGTGATCCTTGGGTACCAGTTGGTGCCCCTAGCAGCCAGTACATTAATGGGTGATAATAAAGAATTTGATGATTCAGTCATATTTTGAGGTGTTTTACACATTGGTGGAGTGGGAAAGCATCAGAACATTGAAGATTCATCATTTGTTGTCCTTGTTTATCAATTGTTGCCCCTAGCAAGTGGTAAATTAATGGTTAATAATAAGGAATGTGATAATTCAGCCATATTTTGAGATGTTTTACTCATTGTTGGAGGGGAAAGCTTTGAATCATTGAAGATTCATCATTGGTCATCCAAGGGTACTATATTGTTGGTCCTAGCAACCAGTTAGTTAAAGTGTGATAATAAAAAATTTGATGATTGAACTATATTTTAGGTATTTTTATCAATGTTGGAGAGGGGAAGCTTCAAAGCATTAAAAATTCATCATTGGTGATCCTTGGATACCAATTGTTGCTCCTAGCAATGAGTACATTAATGAGTGATAGTAAAGAATTTGATGATTCAATCATATTTTTGAGGTGTTTTACTCATTGTAGGAGGGGTAAATCTTTGGAACATTGAAGATTCATCATTGGTCATCCCTAGTTACCATTTGTTGCCCCTAGCAACCAGTAAATTAATGGGTGCTAGTAAAGAATTGAAGATTCATCATTGGTCATTCTTGGTTACCAATTGTTGTCCTTAACAATCAGAAAGTTAATGGGTGATAACATTGATTATTGGGCCATACTTTGAAGTGACTTAATCACAGTTGAAGTGACAAAGATTTAGAACATTGAAGAAGCATCATTGGTCATCCTTGGTTACCATTTTAGCAACCAGTAAATTAATGGGTGCTAGCAATGACTTTGATAATTCAGCCATATTTTGAGGTGTTTTACTCATGTTAGGTTGTGAAAACTTCAGAACATTGAAGTCCATCATTGGTTGACCTTAGTTACCATTTGTTGCCCCCAGCAACCAGTCAAAATATGCAACGCTTTAATCATATTTTGATGCGTTTTGCTTTTCAGTTTGGTATGATATTGAACTCTCATTCTGCTTACGAGCCATCAAAGTGAAATTCTTCACTCCTTAATATTATTTCGTATTGAGGTGTATGTAGCTTTTTGTATAGTTATAAAGTGTGAACAGCAACATTGGCATCAAACAAGTCATAAAAAGTAACTGCAATTCTTTTACTATCCCTTACGTAAGCCTTTGATGCCAACATTTTCGTCTTCCATATTTTGAATTTAAAATGAGACTAATTAGCCTTGACCTTTCTTTTTAAAGGCAAAAATTCCCCAGTTAGAAGTTTTAAACCATAGCACTAAAAGATAACTGTCGGAAAACAGAGAAAAGCTTCACTGGCGTTTTTCCAATTTGGATATTTTCACTGGACTCTACAAAGCTGAAATTGTACAAAACATAACTTGTACTTGTTGGTGTGATAAATTAGTCAGGGACTTACAAGGAACTCTACGCTCTCAAATAATGTAATTAAACTGTTTCTTGAAACTATGAGAATTGTTATGGATTTTTGATTTTTCTTTTCACAGAATACATGAATTAACTGAAAAATCCAATCAGGAAAACCCCGAAAAGACTTCAATCTTCTAATTAAGCAAATATAATACAAATTAGGGAAAATGCGATCGTCAACCTTGTGTAATTTCAACAAAATTCCTAAGAAATTTATGCAGATGTAAAGCGAGTCTGGAGCTATCTAGACAGACCCTTACACGGAAGAAACATTAGATGTATTTACTTGATCGCATTAGGTACAAATAATTTTACCAAGTCATTCCTGAACTTTCTACCGGACATGACATAGAGAAAAAAGTTAATTCCGTAATTTGAAACTTGCAAATTGAAAGATATTTCATAAAAAAGGAAATATTCAGCAAATATTTGTGGAGAAGTACTGATATTTACTATTTGGATATAAATAAACAGCATATAGACTGGAGTATTTAGAATTAACATGACAAAGGTTACGAGAAGCAAGATGGCAAATGTTTGACCTTCAGAACCGATAGATTTCTTACTTTGACCTTGACCTTGATCCTGGCTTTGATTTTGACTTCTTTTTGTAAATAGATCACCCAAGTTCCTCGTTCTTATTTTATGAATTATAATACTGTTCATGACAAGTAAAAGAACAAACGGCAAAGCATAGTGGACAATAAATGATAACCAATAGTATGGCATTCCATAGGGAACCTTGCTTGCTTTACCATAGGGAATGCATTCATATGTTTTACCGGTAACCAGAAATGCCTGCGGCAGGTTGTACATAACACTGAATAGGTAAATGCAAGCAATTGTAATTTTAGCTCTTTTAACTGTGTTAAATGATGCAGCTTGAAGAGGCATCAAAATGCTGTAGAAACGATCAAACGTCATGCTGACTACTAGTAGAGTACTGCAGAGGAATCCGAAGAAGATCATGGTGCAAACAACAATGCAATACACTTGTGGATTTGGTGGAAATTCAATGCCGACAACTCTGGACAAATACGTTACAAAGGCTGAAAGTAAAAGTTCACAGGCTTCAAATTTTGTTACATCAGAATTTGTCACAACGCAAAAGTTCATATTCTCCTTTGATTGATTGCAAATACGCAATAACACCCTGTAGGAAGAATATCCCAATTCTTTCTAGTTCGTAAATAGTTTTATAATGATTCTCTATGAGAAATGTTTTTTGCAGTTCAGTCAGAATTGTGTGACCAAAGGACGACAAAAAAGATTCTCATAGATAACCATTGTAAAACTATTTACGAACCAGTCAGAATTGAATGTTCTTCCTACAAGGTGAATAAGAATACATAATAGATTTAAATAATTTCAATTTTATTTTATTTGTTGAAGTATTTCCTTATTCACCAACAGAGAGTACAATGGAATCTGCTACAGCAACTGCGGCCAAATACAAAGACATAGTCGAGTCTCTATTGTTTGGTTGCACCATCACCTACAAATATAAAAAATAAGATCAACCCCTTAAGAATTCTTTGGTCCCTTGCGAAGCACGTGTCCTGTACCAGTATGTGCTTCTTCTGACTAAGTTTTCCTTAATATGGCGTGGTGGCTTGTTAAGAAATCTAGATACAATGATAATATCTAGATATATGTCCATTTGTAGGAAAGAATGATTTACTGTGAAGACAGTTCCTTGGTTTATAAAACATAATCTGAAATGATATCAGACAAACCTGATACGAATAGAAAATTAGGATGCTAGAAATGCACATTGCAGGATGGTATTTTACTTGCTTAACCTGTTTGCCAACTGAGTTAACGTGAGTCTTATGTCGGAAATTTAAAATTTCAACATCAAGTTGTCACATCAGCTGCAATCGCTGTGTTTGATCACGATTGTTAAAGAGCTACGGTACATTCCCTGCTGGAAGAATATTCAATTCTGACTCATTTGTAAATAGTTTTATGATGATTATATGTGAGAAACTTTGTTATTATCTCAGTCAGAATGTGGTGACCAAAGAACGACGAAAACATTTCTCACAGACAACCATTACAAACCCTTTTCACGAACCTGTCAGAATTGAATAAATTTTCCTCAAATTGACCTTGTTTTTCCTATGTTAAATTTGTAACAATCACTAATAAATTTGGTACTATATGCTATTCAAACTTCTAATTAATAATATGTATGAAAAGAACTTACATGTCAATATTGTGTTGGAAAATAAAACTTAAACTGAAGCACAAAAATGTGAGATCTGGCAGATCTGTCAGATCTGGCAGCATTGTATAATTATGGAAAAACTCGATGGATATCAATGCTGTACCAATTCTGAGCAGTTGCGCATTGTAGATCTAGGTCTTCTACCCTAAGTTATTGTAAGAGTATCTCAAAGATAGTGTTCCTCACGGGTTTGTTACACATCACTTTTTCTGTTACCGTTTATTTCACGTACTCAAAACCACTTTTAATTGTACGAGGGTTGTTCAATAAGTTCTCGGCCTAACATAGAAATAATAATATTCACATTGATTTAGTATTTGTAAATAA
>JBCAUG010089647.1:0-22188 GCA_038406175.1 Haplosyllis leylae | reverse complement strand
AAAAGATGTATTTAGACAAAATGTTAATTTTCTTTGATTCCTTGTACAATTAACTTTTAATAGTAGTTGGCAAAAAACTACACTACACAAACCTTTCAAACTATGTAATAACTTTCAAAGTCGATGCTCAGATGTCTGTGATATTTGCAGATTTTTCAAGGGAAAAATCCCTGAAAAAATTCACTCATTGACTTTAATGGGTCAGAAATTACTGATAATGTTATTTTAGTACGAAATTTTCGCTGTTCCTTCAGGGTGTTTTTGACAGCACCTGTAAAAGTTATAAAAGCACCTGTAACATTTTCTACAGTGCCTGCAAAGTTACGGACACTGTTTTGCGAAATGCAGTAAACCATCACAAGAGGGGGTGTCCTGGTGAGTTTTTTTTTTAAAACGTTACACCGGGATACAAATGGCCACTAAGTAGATTGGCAATAAAAGGATCTGAGCTGAAATTTGTAGACTCAACAAGTGTATTCAGAAAAAATAAAAAAGTTTCTTTGAATTTTCCTGAAGTTACCATCAATTTGTTAAGTGCATGTGAGATGTTTTATGTTTTTCATTGACGTCTCATCCAAACTGTCGAGCCACTTTCTGGACTGTCGATTAATTAGTTGCACTGACATTACAACTGAACCCGTGTGAATTTTTTAAAAAGAAAGCCTGTAGCTTTTGGCACAACGGTCGTTGGAAATTCGTGTGACCAAGAAACCATAAGGCGCATTCGTGCTTACACATGACAGACCAATGTTTGTAACGATGTAGCGTGATATCAAAGGAAATTGTTGTTTTTCACAAAGTGACACACAAAAAAATGTCCTTCAAAATCGTTTCTTCTCTCGTAGCATGTGTGTTCCATCTAACACAGCTGTGTGAGTAGTCGATGAACAGTTGTGTTCCAAAATGAAATGAAGGATGGAATTGGCAAATGTAAAATCTGAGACCACATGGCGGGCGAAAAGTAGTTGACAGCAATATTCTAAAGGATTGCATGTTTACTTGAAATAAACAACAAATTAAAATAAATTACAATTTACAACATTCTAAAATTCTCCACAAGTATACTCGACTCTGTTCATTGATTCCCAGATAAATTTTCCATCAATCATATTAGTTTCACAGAAATTTTCAAAATAAAAATTAGGAGTACATATTCTGATGTTTCTATGAAGTTCAATTAAACTAAGAAAAAACAATCCAAAATACTTAGTGACAGATCAAAATACAAAATATAATATGTGTAGTAAACCATAATCATCTCAAATGAATTTTAAAGTTAATATAGTTTCCATATGCTCTCCAAATTAATAACAAAATAGTTTTTAAAAATTTCCGAAAGGGATTTTACCTGAGAGCAAAAAAGGTCTCAATACTAACATAACTAATAACAACCTGTTGGACTACTCAGATTAGTGTGGTCCAAATTTATATCATGTGCTATCAAACTGATAAGAAATCATGCAAATAGTAGTACAGAAATCAATTCTGTAGTCATTTTAGGGTATCAAAACAAAAATACTCTGTTCGAAAAGTGACAAAGACGATAAGGTTTTTGACGATAAAAAGGCTCACATGCTCAAGTTCTGCTATATTTATGCACTGGACTATACAATTATTTTTGAAATCAAATCTTGTATTTGAGAACTGCTGAGCTCCTGAAACGTTGCTGAAACCGAAATGCCGAGGGACAAGGAGGATGAGAGCAAGCAGGCCCTTCTTGGGAATGGACACAAAAAGGGTCTCGATCTTCGAGTAAAACCAAAAAGAAACGTGATTGTTGAGCCATTGCTCTTTTTATTCTTTTTATCTGGAATGCCAGTCATGGACTTGAAGTCACAATACATGTACAACAGGATTGCTGAAGATATGGGAGTAAACCTTACCAGTAAGATTAACATAACATAAATAGTCTCACACAATTGACTTCTTGTCGTCTGAGAGCACACATTAATATTATTTAGAACAGAAGCAACACCCACTTAAAATCCTTAAATAAGCAGTTTTGGAATATGGTAGATCCAGGACTTCCCACAAGAGTCAGCACACCTCTGGGCGGCCGCTAACCCCATATTTTGCCAACGTCTTTCAAAATTCCCATGATATGAAGAAATATTTGATCCCATTGGGGATCACTGCATTCGGATTCCCCTCCTAACTCTGCCAATTTAATTTTCCCTGGTTGTTTTTGAATTTTTTGCTTTCTCCTTGGAGTCAGTATATTCTCCTATTCTCGGGGGCATAGGAAAACTAAAGAAGATGGGGGAAAAGTCAGGCTGGGCTCTGCTCCACTTCTGATTAACTGGGAGCATCAGCTCAACACAATCGATGTTTCTCTAAATAGTCCCAGCCGGGAGGGGGGGGGTAGTCTAGTCCCAGCTAGGAGGGCACCCCAGTCCCCGCCAGGATGGTACTCCAGTTCGATCTGGGGGGTACCCCAGTTCCAGCCAGGGGATACCCCAGTCCCAGCTGGGGAGGTAACCTAGTCCCAGTTGGGGTCCCCCCAGAAAGGACCTGGGACCAGAGACCAGGAAAAGAACCTGTGGACAGACAGACACCTGTGAAAACAGTACTCTCCCCATCCTTCGGATGCGAGCAGTAATAATTGGAGGACCTGGATGGTGGGGAGGATGTCTGCAATGGAACATGGGAGATTGTCATTTTAATTTTGTTCTGATTTCATTTGGCATAAACATATTATCAGGTTTAGTTTATATCATTTCAATTTATTTTCGTTGAATTTATTTAGTTCATCAATTGCATTATTCAATTGTTCAAAAGAAATTCAAGTTTAATATTAACCTAGATAATTCATACAAATATCATGGTGAGTAACAGAAAGGGAATGGACAATTATCAGTAAATCATTTTGAATACCACCCGTGTGTATCTGTAATTTTAACGTATTTTAGCAGCAGGTCGAAATCAATGGAATTCCCACGGCGTTATCGTTTCTAAAGGTCCATTGCCCTTGGATCATGGCCCATTCGAACAGTAATTTTATTTAATTATTGTTTAGATGATGATTCTGGGGGATGTGATGTTAACAAATCCGATCCTCTTTATATTGCGAGAGAATCAGTAAGTACTCAAGAGGCCCTCGGGTAGCAAAAAGATTATGTTTTGTTCCACTTTTTGAAATTTAGACGTTTTGCAAAAGACTTTGTGGAACTGTGGGCCCATTTTTGCCACCTTATTTCATTATTCCTGGGTAACCGGGTTCCTGAGATCTTCCAAGAGTCTTTACTCCATTATGATGCTGTATACTCACAGGTACAGAGAGCCAACACAAACCTCAACATATACATATCAATTGTCGAACTCATACCATCTTTGGTTGTCGTGTTGGCATACGGTGCGTACAGCGACAGAATGGGAAGAAGAGCACTCTTTATCGTTCCCTGCGCTGGAACCATAATTCAGGTGATTTAAAATTCCAAAAGCCGAATAAATATTCAAGATGAACAAAAAATAGCCGAAAGTATTTTTCTGTTGATCGCGGGAGTGTTAAAAATATCACTGGTAATGCGGTCGATGTGTATTTATTTCTTTCAATATTTCATCTTCAAATTCAATAAAAACACAAAAGTCTACTAAATACCTGTTTAGTTTTACTTTTCACAAGATGACAACACCATTGGATTCTCCTGAAATATCTCCCTTCTCTCAAGGTAAGTAAAGTGACTGGGTAATCCAGGCGTGCAAGCACCTCTTTTGAAACCATCCAGTGCTCAGTTGATCTCCTACGCTCCTATTTGTGTTCTCAAAATAGACAAAAGTACAAACAAACGCACATCCGTCTATGTTTAATTGTCTCCAACATTTTATATTTTCAGACTCTGCTGTACATGGCCATAATACATTTCCACCTGCCCGTTGAACTTTTTATCCTTGGGGCCGTGGAATATGCCTTCGGTGGAATGTCCGCGTTTTTGGGCAATTGTTTTGCTTACATTGCTGACTACGTCCCGAAAGAAAAGCGGACAATGCGGATGGTGTATCTGGATGCCATGATCTTTCTAAATGGAGCCGTGAGCCACTTGGTCGTTGGTTACTGGATAAAATGGCAAGGCTATTTTGATCCATTTTACTTTGTTCTTGGTGGAAAGGTGCTGACATTACTCTATGCGATATTTTTCATACCAGAAACTGTGCCAAAAAATTCTGGAGAAAGAGAAGGTTCTGTATGCAAAAACATTTGCCTGGATCTAAAAAATGGTATTCAACTTTTTACGAAAGACGACGGTTCCAAGAGAAGGTCGCAATTACTCACAATGCTTCTGGCATATTTTGTGCCTCAGCTTGTATCAACCTACAGCATAACCACTTTGTTTGAGATGAATGCTCCTCTTTGCTGGGGCTCTGTTAAAATTGGCTATTATGGAGTAATCCGAGATATTATACCGTGCATATTTCTTGTAATATCTGCGTTGGTTTTAAAGAGATTTGTACCAATTGAATGGCAAGCTGTTATTGGGCTGACGTCTGACTTTGCCATGAACTTGTACTTTGCTTTTGTGACATCAACTATTATGATGTACTTCGGTAAGATTTTGGTTGTAATACTAAACCTATTTGTGTTTAATATATTCTGTTCACATTAAATTAGACGAAGAAATACAAAGACAGTTATATATTGTCAATGTTTGTGATTTCTTTTAGTTCCAGTTGTTGGGTTTGCATCGTTTCTGTATGTTCCGATGATCCGAGCGAAGATGTCAGGACTTATCCGGTTGGATGAACAAGGTGCATATCGCTTCAGAATTGTTTCACTTATCACTTTGTTCAGTTAACCCTATTACAATAAATGTTTCTGAATAACTGTTTTTCAGAAGTTTTTGACAATGGTGGCTATGTTTGTTTGTCTGTTTTTACGGTTATTTTTTGCACTGATTTACACATGAAATAACGAAAACCGTCATAGATTACAATTTTTGCAAGAACACGCCATTGTTTTTGTTTTGTTTTTTCGCATATATAACCGAATCATGAGTAGAATCTGCCGTAAGACTTTACTGAAGAATATCATGCATGTGCGTTTCCTTACTTGCAGGAATTTTATTCACTGTTCTGTCCAGTACAAGGAGTCTTTCAAGTTTATTCAGCTCGGTAACATCAAACAAAATTTATGCATCGACATTATTCATGATGGAGGGATTTGTTTTTCTTTGTGTGGCATTTTTCAACCTTGTCGGGTTGTCATTTATGTTGTAAGTATTCATCAGTCAAACCTATGATCAAAGACCACTTATTACAATATGGATGTCCATTTTCATTTTACTGGACTTTTTTCGATGCGGTCATGGCAGTATTAAAATTTTTGTGTCCCACAGTTGCCTCTGGATGACCCTATCTTGTTGTTTCAAAAGGAAAATGTTTGAGTATATTATTTTGCTTGAAATTACAGGTATTACGCTATTCGTATCAATCGAAGAAACAAATCTAACGAAGAGGAATCAGGAAAAACAATACAGTAAGAGGAAAGAAGCAGTTCGTGGGTCAATATTTTGTATAATAATACTCATTGTGTTTCCGTAAGCAAAATTTGTACCATCACAAATATCTGCATATCACATGGAAATTCGCACCTCTGTTTCACTGTCAAGAGCTGTTTCCCTTTTCTGTCAAATCTGCTCTGGTTGTCGATTGGCAACATTTGCACAGGGAACCCAGCGGATCCAGATCTGGGAGGTCAAAAATCTCAGTGTCTGCTTTTTGTGACCGTCTTTTCCTGGCACGGGGAGTGTGTCCCTTTGACCTCCCTGCCTGGACCTGCTGCTGCCAAATGATTGGTTAAATTTGATCAAGATATAATTTATAGCAAGAAAAAATAATTTCGTTTCCCAGAAATTTTGTGTAAACTATTTCCGACACCGAAGCAATGTACGTAATTAAACTTCTTGGCAATTTAATAAAATACCTAACAAGAGCAAAGTTTGCATTATCTATTAGTGTTCAGCTTTTGTTTTACAGTGTGGAACTTTTTGTCATTTCATTCAGCCTCACAAGAGATAACTTCAAATGGAAGGGATTTCAATTAACAAAATAAATTCTTTGCCTATAAATATTTTATTTATGCACATTATATATTCGATACCTGTAAAGAAATGTCATTTTCCTGTATGAAAAAACAACAAATAAGTTAGGATAATAATTACGTACAAGAAAATGTCTGTGACAAATACAGGTACATATCTTTAAGGGCACAAATACAAAATTTGAGCTGTGTGTGCACAATTTCACAATTTCCTCATGTATATGCAACTTTGCTATGCAATTCTGATCTGCTACGTGGCCTAGAATTTGATTTCAGTTTACAAACTTCACTTGACCGAGGTGCAAGACTCCTCATAGACTTCAATGTACTTCGAAATTGTCCATAAGTCATTGATATGAAAACAACTGAATTTTTATTGACAGTCACGACAGATCTGTGAATTATCAGCTTGTGTAAAATGTTGTTGAAAATCTGACGAAATTAGCCTGACAGGATAAAATTCGAGTTTTTCATAACTAATACTAAGTTGACAAATGTTGCCAATATTATTTTCAAAAAGACTCTTCCAGAAGCAAAAAGAGATACCTCCAGTAGAGCTCGATCTAATGATCACTGGTTCAAGAGTACTAATGCTGATCCTACTGAGCTAACATGGTATCTGCTAGCTAGGGGATCTTTAAACTGGCTTTTCTTTCATGCGCCACATGACTTGTTTGATCTTAAATGATTCAGTTAAAATCAACAAAGTGCGACTAAACAAGAATCTCAAAGTTTCAGATATACATAAAATGTGAAGCTATCCCAGTAGAGTGAGCAATAAATTGTTGAACCAGTGATCATGAGATCAAGCTGGAAAAAGTCTTTGATGTCATTATTGACGACATTTTCAACTTTGTATTAATTGCAAAAAAAACCTCGTTTGTATGATTTCAGAGTTAAACGTTGCTGTGTGAACTTTATCACTAAGAGTTACAAAATTAAATGGCAATTTTGACTGAGCTAAGTTGCGAACATTCCATTGATTTCAGTTGCGCCTCTCCACCGATAACGTTTGGCTTTGAACTTTCTTGCTTGCATATACTTTATCGTACAATAAAAAGTTACATATGACTAGTTTCTCCACCAGATAAATACTGTATGATTAAGCCTTAAATGTGAATAATAAAACGATTCAAACAAATCTAGCTTCACTTCGCTCAGCATATACTTTCACTTCCGAAAATTTTGACCCTACCCTCCTTTCGCACAATATCTTCACTGTTTACTATTTTTACATGAATTGATGGCTTAAAAACAGAACCTTCAACATGTAAATAGTACTACTCAAGGTATAGGCCCAGGCCTAAAAACTATAGGCCCAGGCCTTGTGGTAAGGTTACGCCACGCAAACCCTGTGAAATGATGATCATGATGATGCAGTATTTTGCTGCCGTGAAAGATGTGCTTTCTAGTCCAATGAAATCAATTTAGTCAGTTTTTCATCGTAGAAGAGTGGAGTGTTTAGTCTTCATTCTATCTTTGATCTCACTCTTAATTTTTGGTTCCCTGAAATTCTACCAATTTTAAAGGTACTTGCACATTACAATGCCAGTCAACTTAAATATTACTCAGTACTTTTCTGGGACTGATGGGTCTGGATACGAAGCTGTTGCAGTGACGTAGTCCGGTAGCCCACTGATTGTTGACGGAGGGTACTGCTGCGCACCAGGTGGCACTGCTTGAGGGTACTGTGGCACAACAGGTGGTGCTGCTGTATACGTATATTGCACAGGTTGGCCGGGATACTGTTGAATCGGAACTTGCTGTGTCCCTGGATAAACAGTCACTGTTGGACCAGTGTGAACTACACCTGCGTGTACCTGTCGCTGTAAAATGGAAAATAATCCAAAAGTTAAAAACTTTATTGAAATAAATAAGTTGAAGCAGTTCAAGGACAGTGAACAATATAGCTGTCCCCTTACTTTTGACAAAAGTGCCACAGGTCCGTAATCAATCCTCTCCAATACCCATACCTGTATCAGCTACTGTAGCATACCTCGCTAATTTATTTTGATGCTATTTAAGTAACTACTTTATTACTACTCATTTTTGTTGAAGCTACTAATTGAGATGGCGGTCGATCAATTTCATACTCCACTTTTTTTTAGCTCTCTTTTAGAAATAATGACTTTTCAAAATAAAAGCAGACCTGTCTTCTTTCAGCACTGGCTTTATTTCCAAGTTTCACCGTGTAGTAACATGTAATTATACCAGCAACCACCATTATGACAGCAAGCACGAGCATTACCACACCACCAGCTACCAATCCCGAACTAAAAAGCAACGTAAAGTAGTTAAAATATTCATCATTAGTAAATCGTTCTGTGAAGTTGTGTTTCTGAGGTGAACTTCCAAATATTATATATCTTTGATCTCGTATACTTACTCTCCATCTGCCGTGGCCAAGAATGCTATTCCAATGAAGAAAAATGGTATTCCAAAGAAATACAAACATCCCATAATAAAAATGGTACCAACACCACAGACAACCGCTTTGTTGGTCGTTTCATCTCTCCCTGATCCCATGTTTCCTTTTCTTATGTATTGTGACAATTTCTCCAAAACCTTAACAGTTCTGAAGCAGTGTTAGCCAAACGTCTTCTTATGTAGATTACACTCAAGATCAGTAAGCCATTACGTCAGAGTGTCAAGATGATAAATGATTGTGGTATCTTAATGTTCACTACAGCTAAATAACATTTGGTAGTGAGTCACCGTTACCTTATCTGTTTGACTAGCCTATTCTTTTCATAAGCTTTAAAATTCTGACAAGAGAAAAGAAAACGGAAACTAAATCAAAAAGAATAATATCGTCACACAAAACCTACTTTACATGATGAAATCGACCTATTGATTGGAGATACATACAGATCAGCAACACAAAACCTCATTTCGCAACAATAATCGAGTAATTTTAGTTTGAATGAAAACCTGTGAGCCTTTCCCGAAAATATTTTGAGCAAGCTATCTGAATGTACACTCACTTTTTCTATTTTTAGCCCTCTGTTTTATCAGATCTCCTTGGCGATGACCACCTCAGTGACATTTCACTAAGGATGTTTTAATCAGTGATCAATATTAAGTATTTACTGATAAGGTGGTGTCTCCAGTAAAACAGTCGTAAAGTCAATCAAGAACATTTTATCCTCAAATTCCAAAGTCCAAAGTGAATATCGGCGAAATGAATGGTTCGCTCTTGAATTTTACCAAAGAAAATCTATTCAAAAGCCTTAAATCAGAACTAGCAACATAAATTTTGCTCTGTGAATTTATTGTACTTACAAAAATACTCAACAGGAAATCATCTGAAATTAAAATAATTTTTAATTGACCTTCTGCCATACGCATTTAGGTATAAAAGGCCATTCTGAGTAATTTTTTTTTTTTTGTATTTAATATATTTCTTGCAAAAGTAATTACATACGTTGTACATAGCAATTTGTGGCATCCTTATGTAAGTCGTTGTACATTGACCATTTTATGTTATGATAAGCAACCTTATTATTCTGTCTAGCTATGTAATACTCATTTTCCTTAATTCTATATATACTTCATTCCATAATTCAATCATACTTAGTTTACTGTTTGCACATTTTGACCTGTAAATCAATTGTTTAGCTATTAGTATAATACAATTGGCTAGGTGCCTTGGTTTAGGATGAATATGTTGTTCTGAGTAATTATATTAAATTTTTCATTCAACTGAGTTGGAGTGCGTTTGTTTCAAAATAAATTTCAAATACCAAAGCAAACAAATAGCTTAGGCTTTCCGGAATTGGTACTTCAGAGCGCAGCATTATTTGTAATTGTCATGGAGTCTTTCGAAGTAAGCTATTTCGTGCAAGTCTACCTTGTAGTTGTCTAACGTCTGTTTTCCCTTGTAAGTTTGACCCCTTAATTTATCCTTCCATTCACCAGCGGGCAAATATATGTCCCTGTTTCTTGCGCCTTTTTCTACTACAGGAGCCACAAGTAAATCATTCCCCACTAGAAATTCATCTTCTATGTCAAAGGTTTTTGTGTTTAAAGGGTCGATCCACCACAAGGGTCTTATGATAGGTTCTCCAGTTTTCAGGGCATTTTCAGCAAGTTTTAGAATCCGGTCGGTTACGTAGGTTTCATGAAGGGTGGTCAGCCGTTTAGCGATCTGCACCGTTTCATCGTCGTATTGCCATGGCGCGAAAGAGTATTGCATGGATGGAAGAAATACATTGAGTTCCAACCAACGGATGAAAAGTTCCTTGGGCGGAAGTTCTCCCTGGGCTATGCCGTTGAAGACCGAATGATCGTACCCATTTCCACCAATCATATCCGGTAAAACGAACGGGTAACCAATGATACCAAACTGTAAGGCATTTGGTATTACTGTTTTAAATGCTCTTTCAAAGTTCCAGTACGAATCTTTATCCATCATTCTCACGAAAATAGGTAAATGTTGCGACCTGTATCCAACTCTAACTTCAATCCCTTTTCCAGCATGTTGATAGGCGGCCTCAGCATAGAGGCGGCTGTAGTGATTTGCATTGGGTAACGGGTTGTACGTCTGAAAACCCGTTGGCAAAAAGTTCGACTCTCCAGCATCAAACTTGAAAGCATCAATCCCAAGTGACGTCAGGTGAGAAAGCCTATCAAAATACCATTCTACAGCATGAGGATTAGTAACATCAAGTAAACCTCCTATTCCTTGCCACCATCGTACCAAACTGGGAACGCCCTTGGAATCCTTAACATAGAAGTCTTTCTTTATTCCTTCTTGGAACGCCTCAGCCTCCACATTAACAAATGGGTGAATCCATGATGTCACTTTGAATCCTTGTTTGCGTAATTCTTGGATCATATTTTGTGCATCTGGAAATTTCTTCAAGTCGAATTTGTGATCACCATATGTGCTTGTGTATTTGTCGTCAATTTCTATTTGACAACCGTTGAACCCGTGTTGTTTAATTTCATTTGCAAATTGCAATGCTTTCTCTTGGGTTACTTCAGTTTTGTACCTGGCACATGTAGACCAAATGGGATATCTGAACATGGCCTCCTCTGGAATACCATCTGGTTTGGCAATGAACCTATTGGCCATGTAAGTATGTACTGCTTTCAAATCACTACCCATGCAAATGCTGTAACGTAAACTGGGCGAACTGTTGTTGGGATTATTGTACCAAGAATTCGCATAGTCGGATTTGAAGCATAACTGGGAAGAGCTGATTCCAAAATGTAACGGGGAATCATCATAAACGTAAATGCCCACGCCATTAGACGAAAGCCAGTATCTCTCTAAAACTGATGCATAACCTTTGTCATTGAATCCATTGTCCCATGATAAATATTGCTGCATTTCCTCTTCTTGTTTATCAATTGTCCACCTCTGTTTCCATAGCTCCGGACCACCGTACCAATGATTCTGACCGAAATCGAAGCAATCCAATGGGACGTTGTTCTGGGATTTGATGAGTGATTCCCAGTACACCGTGTAGCATTTTGTGTTTGGTTCACGTATTTTTTCATCTGATATCATGAATTTGACCGTTTCCCACTTAATACATGACAAGTTTTCACCATCCGTGATACCGCATTCTGTGCGTGTAAAAGGTTGCGTCAGGTCGAAGTTTTTCCCTATATTTCCAGACAAAGCAACATTTTCATTTCTTCTCAGACTAAACGTATGACTCCTCGAATCCAAGCTAATCTCTTCGATCCCAATCTCTTCTGTAAGAGACGATGTTTTCATGTACAACCAGACGATTAGCAGTGCACTTGCTGCCAGGAAAAGACGCCGTTCCATAGTGGCCCAAATTGGTATGGTTAGTATCGTGTAGACAACACGAAATCCTAAAAAGAAAATGCTATGTTATTTCTTCACAATTACATTTGTCAACCTTTCGAACAAAGGGAGTTATCAAAATACTACTTACAAATCTTATCTATCACTTTTTTCATAGCATAGTAAAAGAACAGATGAATGTGTGACTGGAATTTACAAGTTACTGAACGTTTTTCATAACACGAACAAAATTTTTCCCACTCAAGAAAACAAATTTCCGGCTTCCAAGACTAATTTCGTAAATGGCATACACAAATGTTTCCAAATCAAGAAAGCGTTTGTCCTTGTAGTCGGATTTTGAACGTTTATCGTTGATCCTTTGAACGTTTAGTGAACATAAATATCACATAAAGTCAAATACTGAAAATAGACCGACCCTTAATGAATACGAAATTCATTGACCTAACGCGATTAAAAACAAGAAAGTCTTTCAGTCAAAGACCAAGTGCCCGCTTGTCAAGCGATGTGTAGGCTATGGGAGGATTTCCTATCCCATGATGATATGGAACATGGGAGAGGGGTGCTATCCTAAATCTATGATGCAAGGGGAGTGGAAGGCGTTTTAATCCATAATGCATTGGGGCCAGAACCTCCCTCCATTGACAGATGGACATGACTGAAGACATTACTTTTCCGAAAACTAGATACACCTATAGTGATGAACTGTCCTCCCGTGAAGAATGAAATTTCAGTGAAGTATGTAATGTTAACGTTCGCCTGAGTTAAATTAATCCAAAGTATTCGAGTTTCCCAGGGCCCATCCAACTTTCCTAAACTACTAAACGAGAATAATAGTCAAATTAGATCATCTAAGGTAATTAAAATAGCCACTCTTTTGAGTTCATTTATGGTAAATTCACCACCGAACGACTTTTTAAGTGTTGGTGTGATTAGATAGACACTGAGGGAGATATAACATCGCCTTAAGTCGCCAATCCTCAAATTAATTTAAAAATGGTAACTCCAATGGGTGTGAACATTAAGAAATAAAACAAAACACGACACAATAAAATTCGAATAATCAATTTATTTGTTTTTTTCCAATAATTAATTCATAATTGGTTCCCTTCTTTAAATCTTAGACGGCAACATTTTATTCTGAAGACGACCAAAATCTTTGAACAGAATGAGACTGTGGGTTAAACCTTGACCTTTAACAAATGCGACTTTGGGCATACTTCCTGTGACAAAAAACCCATTCTGTAGCAAAAAATTAATGTACCCTCCACAATGGGGGAATACATCGGACAAGAAACCCTTGAAACCTTGTCGCTCCGCTTCTTCCAGAATAAATGCTAGAACGACATTTCCAATTTCTTTTCTTCGATATTCCTTCTTTACAAGAATGTAGCCTCCAGCCAAAGGACTAATCATTCTGCAAATAGCACTTTGACCTATGATTGCTGCTGCAATAGGCTCGCCACCTGGTCTTTCTGTTATCACTATATCTTGACTATTTCTGAGTAATTGCCTGTTAAAGAAACCATCATCAGTGAATTCATCCATTGCAAATGCACCACCGTCTTCAGCTTCGAGTTTAATCATTTCTTCCAGTTGGATCAGCTGGTTTGCATTTGGTGTTTCCACGCAAAAAGGAACACCATTCTTTTCTAATTGCAGGGTTTCGTTCCACACCCTTGCAGCTGCGTTTAACTCATCTCTCTTCTGTTGGCTCATGTGCAATGGAGGTATCGTAAGTGTGGATTTTTTAATGAGCCAGTTCTGAAAAGCAAAATATATTTTCATGAAACACCCTGCTCCCAACTTTTCAAAAGATACCCTGTAAAATATAAATATATCTAATGACAAAAACATTTATTGTAAATATTAAATATTGGGCGTGTATTTTTTCTTTAAAGAAGTGTTCAAGACAAACTGAAGTGATTTCACGAACAAACCTGATAAATGTCCTTATAATTTGGAATTGCATCAAGATCAGATGCTGTGACAAGATCATCCAACCACTCATCTCTGTCAAGAACTTTAATGCTGTTTGGAATGATGCCGAAATAATTCGCACCAGCTCTTCTGGAGGGCACAATGCTTTTGGCGATCACAGCAACTCTTCCATACAGCCCAATATATCCCATATCGATAGCCAGGAAAGCCATCAATGTCAACAACTTTTCAGCAATACCTTTTCCTCTGTAGTTGGGATTCACCAGAATAAACCCACCTGTGTGAGTGGGTTCAGTGCTCCTGGCTAAAGGTGATCTGAAGAACATGCAACCTCCAACAAATAACCCAGAGTTTTTATCAACACCAACTACAACTTTGGAGTTTTCAATCTTGTGCCGAACATCATCTTCTGTGGGGAATTCGTCAGTCTGAATGCCTTTTATGTTTTCTTCAGATCCTGATTTGAGAATTTTACATACGTCAGAGAAATGTTTCTCTTCTTGGTACCAGTCCAGTACAGCTACTTCTCCGTCTGATATGGTAATTTCGGCCGGCAGGGATAACCCTCTGTTTTTCACAAGTTGCTGCAGCATCTCGGAACGTTCACCATATACCCATTTAGTTGCATTACCTAATTGAAACGGTCTAACGATAAAGTATCCAGATACATTTGATCCTTGAGAAAATCTTGAAAGCGACACGTGTAAATTCGCATGAACAAGTGGTCATAGTCATCAGTTAAACACAGATAAAAATACAAAAAAATACTTAAACAAGAAAGTCCTCCTGCGTGAACGCAAGAGGCCAGGCCTGCCCGCCGCGTAGCCGACCTATCGGGTGGGGGGGGGTTACCCCAGTCCTGGCTGGGGGAGGGGGGGTTCCCGAGTCCGAGCCAGGCGGCGGAGGCACCCCGGTCCCGACCAGGGGGTTGCCCCAGTCTTTGCCAGGGGGGTACCCCAGTCCTGGCTGAGGGGGGTACCCCAGTCCTGGCTGGGGGGTACCCCAGTCCTGGCCAGGGGGGTACCCTGGGGTACCCCCTGTAAACGGAGAGACGCCTGTGAAAACATTACCTTCCCTCATCCTTCGGATGCGGGCGGTAACGATATTTAATTTATTCACGGCAACCCAATCTGTCAGATCTGGTAGAATTACTTACCGTGAAAAACTTAGTTATACACTTTTTCCACAAAAGATTTAAGCCTTGTTCACACCGACAAAGAGTCCGTCACCGAAATTCAGCCCATTAAGTTTTAACATTGTGTCAATGGTGACAGTGGCCTTGATGGGCTTGACACAATGTTGAAACTCAACAGGCTGAATTACGGTGACGGTATGTGTGAATAAGGCTTTAGTGTACACATTCCCATTACCAACTTCAGGTATTTCAAAGTAATCAACAGAAAATTAACATGTTGAATGCCGAAAGTAACTACTGAAATCCCTACCTTTCGTTTTCTTGCCAACAGTCATGCTTGTTGATGTTGTAATTCGTCTAAGACTTTTCAAATACCTTGGCAGAGACTTGATGCAACGAAACCACATAGTTCCCCAGATCTTTTTTCACTGGGCTTCCAAAAAAAATAAAATTAAATATGATGAACTGGTGAACATTGTTCAAATATTGTTTAAGTAATCAGTAGTGCATCTGGGGACGGTTTAAGATGCGTTCATGTCGAGCGTCAGCGTCAAAAGATCGAATGGGTTCCGGTGTAACGTTTTCATTCCCCCCTCCCCCATTTTCGTACGCCCTCCCTCCAATGTGATGGTTAACCAGATTTCATCACTGACTGTAAAGACTGTAAGTTTTTACAGTCAGTGATGGAACTTTTACATAGGGTTTACACAGGACATCGACTGTAAGTTTCGTCACTGACTGTAAAAACTTATAGTCTGTGATGAAACTTTTACAGTCAGTGATGCAATCCAGTTAACCATCACAATGGGTGATTAACCATCACAAAGGGGTGGTGATTGAAATCAAAGTTAGTATGCCTGGGGGGGGGGAGTAAATGAAAACAGAATTTCTGATTTCATATTCCCCCCCCCCAGGGCATACCAGGAGGGGGTGACTGAAAACATTTCACCGGACCCATTTTCCCGTGTTAACGCTGCCGCTGCTGTGACACTAGGTGTAAATAGACCCTAATTATTATTTTGCTGTCATGAAAGTTCCCAGGGGGGGTTTTCACTATCGGCGGCGCCCAGCCTATTCAAAAAATAAGCTATTTTTACTGTTAATGACATTACTATTTGCTTCCCTAAATTCGGTTTCCCAAATTTCCTGTCAAACCCCAATTAGTAGTGCTTGACTGGTCCACCTGGCCACCAACGTACACTTTTCACTGAAGTAAGTCAAATTAATGGCAGGTCCTCAGGCAAGTTCCCTCCATATTTTCAGAAAGTTGTGGAATTTGTCTTCACTTTTGCTAAATTGTTAAATCCCCTTGGTAAGTGGCCCAATTGATTAAAAAATACAGAGAAGCATTAATCTACAAGGGAATAATTGAGTAAACCATGATTTGTATGAAAACTAAGAGGTAGATCTAGGTCAAACTTTAAACCTTTCTCCTGACAAGGCTATTTGATATTTTTCAATTCTGTTTGCACATATCAACTCCTTATAAGATTGCCCACATGTAAAAAAAAGGTTTGGTGATTATGTAATATCTAGGTCAAATGGCAATATCTCGGCTCAGGGGCATGCTAGGCGTGTGAAACCAACTTTAAAATGCTCCTTGACCTCAAATTAGTTGGAATCGACATATTATTTGATTTTTTCTGGTGCCCCCAAATTCAGGGGGCAGGGGGCCCCTGGTTCGAAAAACGGACTTAAATTTTGTTATCAGTATGGAAAATCATTGTAGGGACCCATGTGCATGTCCTGAAACAGAGGTGCCCCCCAGGCCCCCTAAATTAGGGTGCCTGGGGGGGTCTGCAAGCGCTTATTCTATACGTATCATTAAAACAGCCTTAAAAAATTTTTAGGGGGCATGTTACTACTTAATATGATTGTAGGGACCATTTTCTATGTTACCAAGCAGCAGCACCCCCAAGCACCCTAAAATAGGGCTCTGGGGGCTCCAGAAGTGATTATATGTTATGTACTGTTAAAGGCATGTTAAAATTTTTTTTTTAACAATGTTACTTGATCATATTATTGTGGGGACCCTTCTCTATGTTGTCAACCAGTGCCGCCTCCCTAACCCCTAAAATGAGGGGTCTGGGGGGTGGTAAAGTTACATTATGTTATGTATTTTGACAACACCTTTAAAAAACTATTTTGCGAGCATGCTGCTACTTAATATTATTGTGGGGACCCTTCTCTATGTTGTCAACCAGCGCTGCCCCCCAAACCCCTAAAATGAGGAGTCTGGGGGGTGGTAAAGTTACATTACGTTATGTATTTTGACAACACCTTTAAAAACTATGTTGCGAGCATGCTGCTACTTAATATTATTGTGGGAACCCTTCTCTATGTTGTCAACCAGCACCCCCCCCAAAACCCCTAAAATTAGGGGTATGGGTACTGCAGAAATTATTTATCGTTACTTTTTTTGAAAGCAGCTTGCATAAACATAGTTTGTGACCATGTTGGTGTTTACTATTTGTATGGGCAGCCTTATAAATGTGGGCAATCACCTCTGGCCCCAGACTTCTAAAATGAGGGGTATGGGGACTGCAAAAGTGTTTTAACGTGAATTTTTTTGAAAGCAACTTCCAGCAAGATATGTTGCGACCATTTTGGTAATTACTACTTTTATGGTGACATGTAACAGGTGTTCAAAGACTTTTCAACCGGTGAACTGACATTTTTCGGGGCCATGGCTATAACAATACTTGTTAAAACGTTGCGCGTTCACATTTTTGTTTCATCTTGACTTCCAGCCATTGTGTTAGTTGATGAATGGTATCATGGTTGTTTTGGTTATCTACAAAAATAAAGATTAGCCACCTTTAGTATTTCTAAAGGACTTTTCTTTTCTTGTAAATATTTCAGACACAAGCAACATGTAATCAATCATGACAACATCGTGGCTGGAGATATTGCCTGAAGAGATAAAACAAAAAATATTTGGTTATCTAAGGGACCAAGAAGCAGTAAAATTGTGTGTACTTCCATCATACATGCACCTTGTGCGCAGCAACGTCAATTGGCATAGAATCGACTTTGACACATTTGAAGAAATTCCTTTGGAATTGATCAAAATACTTAAGGCTGTTGCCTTGCAAATCAAGTATTTAACTTGGCAAATAGGACATGTATGGCACTTCAGAAGGTTAAGCCAGACTGTCAGTCGGTTTAGAAGTCTTACTGAACTAGATTTGAGTGGTAATCCACAAATAATAACAATATCATTTCTTAGGAGTTTACAGTCATTGAGAGCACTGTGCTTGAGGTCTTGCAACAATGTAAGAGCAGCATCACTTCTTGATACACTTCCATATATGAGACAATTGTTTTGGGTAGATGTTGCACATTGTGCTCAAGTAGAATATTGGCACATTGTTCAGTTGTTGGAAACAGCCAAAAATGTCACAGAATTGAATGTTTGTGGTACAACTTTGTTTACCCTTACGCAGATTAGAAGGGTGGAAAGTAAGGGCATACATTTGAGGAAATTCCAATTCTGTGCCTTCGTCAAAATGTGTGAAACTGAACAGTGGAATAAAATATTAGTGCCAGAGTACAATGGGCCTCTGCGACTGTGTGAGGCAATGGTCAAAGTAATTTCAAGTTTAAATTAATACAGGACAATATTTAAAGTATGGTGAGGTGAAAGGAGAACAAGTTATTAACTTTAGCTGTCGGCATTAAGGATGACATTTCGAAGTACCTTGACCAGTGGGAGCTGGCTACTGATAAGGAAGCCTTCTTGAAAGGTCTGGGGGACTTCAAGAGATTGCGCTACAGTAACTTCGAGTACTACGTGGACATCTTAAACACTCTGGAGGTCACGGACAGTGACAGCATCGACATTGAAATTTTTGTTATGGAGCACATTTCCAGGAATGTTGTTGACAGAGGCAACAGTGCAAGGCACAGAGCTGGTGTAGATTATGTAATTGAAAGATATGTCGATGTAAGTTAATATTTTCAGTTTCCCAAATGTTCTCTCGGACCTCTTTGTAAATGCAATAATGTAGTAGTGTCTTCTTATAGCAATGTTATGTACACACTGTTGTTGGCTAAAGAATTATAACTTGTTATAGAACCATGATGCTCTGCGCGATCCCAGATTAAACCCCTACAGGAATCCAAATTATAAGGGTGCAAAAGCTGGCCAGGTAAAAAGAGCACATTTAAAAAAAATGCAAAGCCATTTATTATGCATGTAGTAATGTCAGTGAGAAGCTCATGCGAACTTTATCATGTAGGAGTCAATAAAGTTGCCGCCAAAGAAGAATCCTACTTTTATGACTCCGGCCACTGTTAAACGTGTTGCACCTGTTGAAAAGACTACTACAACTACACCAAAGAAAGCAACTAAGTGGACACGCGGACCAGATTGGACCCCTGATGAGGAGATATGCCTAAGTGAATTGTGTAAAGAACACAGAGACGTATTGGATGGGGACTTCCGAGGTTCATCAAATGGTAAAAGTGGAGAACTCACCAATCTGAAGAAGCAACAGCTGTGGGAACAGATATCGCTTGCAGTAAATTGTGTGGCCTCAAGGAAACGCACAGTGGAACAGATGAAGCGCAAGTGGTGGCAATTGTGCTCGAATGGTACATGTGTGCTGTTAATGTTTTGTTACTTTGAGGTTACAGTTTATTGTTTGATTTAGGAACAATGTCTGTATGTGACAATTTGTAAATTTTCAGCTTTGGCTAAGAATAGCAGTAATGTACGAGGTACAGGAGGTGGAGAGGGTGTGCCACTAACTCCTGCAGAATCTAATGCTCTGGAATCTTACAATGAAAGGGACAGCGAAGTCATTGCAGGAGTTGAAGGCAGTTATGAAACCCGGATTTTCATTGTAGGCTTTGCATTTTTTATTTCAGCTTACTTTAATAATTAATAGATAAATCTCTTTGCCAGGTGTAACAGCCTATTACATTTACAGAGTGAAACTCAAGACTCGCAGTCCTCTGGCGGACACCCAGTGCAAACTACATTGTTTCAATCAAAAAGTGGACAATATGTTGATCAAGCGGGAAATGTCGTTGACCTTAGCAGATATGGTATCGATGTAACTAAAGGAGTTCAGATTTCTTGTGTGCCTGAGACTCAACGCCTAAGTCAGCTGCAGGCAGTCACAGAAGATGAAGACAGCCAGAGTTTGTTGAATCCCATTGCACCTGCAACTTTGACACAAGAAAGCTCATCCCAGCGCGCAATGAATGTTAACAATAATGCAGGAAATGGCAATGATGGTGTAATCAACATTTTGCCTAGTGTACCGGCAGCACCAGTCCAAAGTGGAAGTAGTGCATCACAGAATTCATCAAGCAGTGTTCTATTCGTGGGTGAATCGAGAGATACTCCGTTACCAACATTCACGCCCACAGTAAAGAAAGGCAAAGCTGAATACACTGAGAACCACGTTGTGGACTTAATAAAAGGAGGTGAAATAATTAAGCAGATTGAACTTGAAAAATTTTATTTCTGTATGTTATATAATAATGTCTATGTAGAAGTTAACCATTTCTGTTTACAACAAATCCTTACAGTGTATAATTTGAAATTTATTACAGAAACTGCAGATGTCATTGGAAGTGCTTTGAGACCCCTACTCCCCAGGGATCTGAAAGCAGGTAAACTATTTAATATGAAACTTCTGAAACTATAACTATATAAAATAACTTTTCTTTGGCATCTACTTGTGCTTGGTCCTTAAACAGTCAAACAACAGTCTAACATATCTGTTGGACTAATAAATAACAAATATCTACTTCACAGACACTAGGCCTCTAAGTGATGTCGAGAAGGCCTATTTCAGTTCTGGTACAGATGTTAACCGCCTGAAAAGGGTTAAATTGCAACTGGAGATCCAGTTGCTCGAAATTGAGCTAAAGAAAAAACAAGAGCAGCAAGCAAATGAGGCTGATCAGGATTCAGGTACGGTCTTATGCAAAGTGGTTCTGGACAAGAATATTACAAATTCTTTGTCCTTCTTCATTGTCATTAGAGCCTATATCCTGCCTTGTAATTAATGGTGGCTGGCCAGGTTGGAGTGGTTCAAAAAAGTCTGAGTTCATGATTGCAATGTTGTGCAGAACCATTGTAGCCAAAATAATATCTCCCGATCGCTCTGCACCAACCACTCTCAGAGGCTGCATCAAGCATTGGAATCTGTTCTTTAAAATTCCAAAGGTGCATTCTATCTTTGCTCTTGTCCTTGTCAAAGCACTGTTGAATCTTTCTTGAGCAGCATTGCCTGTTACAACAAATGGTGTCATCAAATATCTCCGAAGAGGGTATCCAGAGTCACCAATAATGAAGCCAAGATTACCTAGAAAATTATCAAAGAAACTATAATTTCACTGTAGACACAACACAATGCGCAGATGAGGAGAGCTACGTCTTCAGGAACTAGATGAACCGAGAGCAGTGTCTACATGTATCGCCGAATCTAAACATATTTACGGTTAAATTAATTGTTACTTAAACATTTACATTTTAAGAGCCAATTTTCATAATTCTAGTTTTTAAGAACATTATCTGTTGCAGTATTTCTTATGTATAACTTACTACGTTCCATGAGTTCTCTTAATGACGATTCGCGGAATACATGTGAATCAGCTACGCAGCCTGGCCATCGGGTAGAAGCATAAATTATTGTGTGGTCAGGAAGACAAGCAGCCTAAAAGAGAATGTATATTTTAAAAAATATGTTGTTTCAAGTACAGCTAATTTAATAATATATACAAAATTTTTGCAAATTGTTACATGTTCACTTGTTACATTTTGTTCCAAATATATTGAGAAATTCTTTGCTAATAAATACCATGACATTCATAAGTGGTTTTGGTCTTCTTCTAGTCATGTAATCTTTTGCATTGTGCCATGGCTTACGAATAACAATCAATGTACCGTCTACAGCACAAATCACATTAGGGAAGCCTAAAATGAAAAAAGAAGGATAAAAGGAAAAAGCACTGAATCTATTCTGTTCGCATTCGGTTCCTTGCAGTCGGTCCGGTCCCCCCCCTTCCCCTAAACAGTTGAAGGAAGTATGTATCCATGTAGAGTGGAGGTAGCTACTTTGGTGGTTACTTCTACTCTGCATGAATACATACTTCCTTCAACTGTTATGTACCCACTGCATAACACTGGCAAAGGCTGCTTCGAGCAGAAGCAGCTGTTGCCAGTGTTATGCAGTGGGAACAGTACTTGCAGTAGTACTGAACTATGGTAATGGCTGCAGCCATTGCCCGAGTTCAGTACTACTGCAAGTAATCTGGTGCACAGTACTGACCTCTGGTAAT
>JBCAUG010089537.1:0-22190 GCA_038406175.1 Haplosyllis leylae | reverse complement strand
GTAAGAAAGGAAGGCCACCTCGGAGGGAAGGAAATAAAAGAACCCCCCCCCCCCCCCCGCCCGCACCCCACCAGATTGGAGGAATATCAATGGTGGCTGTTTACACCAAGCGTCAGCGTCAACACAGAGTCATGCTGCGATGATGCTTGTGACACAGCTCTCATTGAAATCAATGGAAACAAAAACAGTTGCTCCAGATTGGGTTTGCAACCCATTTTGCAGCGACTCCATTCTGGTCAATGAGAGGTATGTCACAAGCGTCACTGCAGCATTGACTCTGTGTTGACGCTGACTCTTGGTGTAAACGGGACCTAATGGTAATTGCTAGTGCACTTGCTTACGGAAAAGGACACGAAGTCGGTGCCAGGACTCAGCCGAAACTACTCTTGGCTGCAGGGATAAAAGATTCAATGAAGAAAATTGAAAACGGAAGATTAATCTTAGACATCTGAAGCAATGAAAACTAAACATCCCGAGAGATTTAAAAAATTCATAATCAGCGTTGTGACGTGGGCAATGAATTTACTTTCGGTTTCTGGACGATGTCATACGAAGTTCTATATATATGGATGAAGCTGATGAAGAATATTCCACAGTAAGTATCTGTGAGTGGGAACCTGACTTAAGCTCTGTCCACAAACAGTGACAAAGTAGCATCACCATCATCTCAAGCTGACCATTCTATGAGCAAAGGACACTTTAACCAAACCAAAAGAAGAATATTTTTAACATGACAAAGAATAAATCCTCAAGTGAAGAAGTACTCGGTAGAAATGTCGCGAACTTTCGAGTGGGATCAACAGACATATCTACATTCAAACATCGTCCGCAATTAATGCCCTTTGTCCTCAGTGGCATCAACCTGACCTTGGGTTGTACACCTTGAATCCCCTGAGTATTGTTTATGCATGCGACACTACTGCATTTCTTAAAACTCTTTGGATAGAATTCTCCAAGTTCAAGTGTTAAGTTTCGAATAGCAATGATTAAGGCCGATTGTGTGTGTACCGATTCTGGGATACTAGAATTGAAAGTTCAGTTTCTAGGAATTGGGAAATTTGCAGAAATAAACCAAAAAATTCCCTTCTCCCCAACATGTAAAATAAAACACCCTTCTCCTAGATTACAAAAATGATACCCTCCTAGTCGTGGGTGCACTGCCATCTATTTGGAAAAAAATCATGCTACGGGCTTTGCATGTCATGTTGAAGAGGAGGGTATTTTTTTTTTTTTTGCAAATCAGGTAGGATGTTCAACTGATCCGGACTTCGTCGTTTATTAGATCTATGAACTACGATGCAAAAAGAGTTTATTTCCTCGGACCAAATATACTGTTTTTGTTTATTTGGTCCGAGCAAACAAACTATGACATCACTATGACATCATACTGGGGAAGCCCTTTTGTAAATTTGCTGATTTTCTCATTAATTTTGCGCAATTAAAACAATTAAATTTAAAATAATTCATAATAAACTTAATATCGTGAGTTTTTGATTAGGAATATACAATGTATTTCCTTCAGGAATCCTAAGCAGTTTATTTCTTTCAGGGCTTTGCCCTTCACAAAATAAACTCCTTAGGATTCCTTCAGGAAATAAATTTGTATATATATTCCTCTACAAAAACTCACGATATTATGTGTATCGTGTTGGACTTGTTTTTGTTTTGGGGTGAAACTAGATTTTTGGGCTAAAACTATGTCTAGTACACTGCATCTTGACGTCCTATTAAATGATATTTTGACATGTTGTGAAAAATTCCTAATCAAGCTAATCAATACTTAAAAATTAGGTAATATGAATAATTAAGTCTTGTACCTATTGCATATTAAAGCAGAGACTTATGTAACAGAAATGACCCTGACCCTAGAAGTTAAAAGATCAAGAAAGCGCAAATGATGTTTTGGTTACAAGAATGAATTTTGCATGGGCCAGCAATGTTACCTTATAACTTTATTCTTTTGGGATAACGGAAAGGAATTCTGTGCATGTTACATCATTACCTAGTTCAATGTCCATAAAATGAAGTCAAATTCAACATAGTAAGAACATTTCTCTGCCCCAGATAGACTGACTCCGAATCCAGGACAATGATATATTTAGCGAACAACTCTGGAGGAAACCGTGTTGTTCAATGAATGGTAAATGGCCTCTTCCATGGTCACACTCCTGGGACAATGGCGCCCGTGGTTAGTGACCATAACTTAGAGGAATAAATGCTCCTCCAGGACAGGAGAGTTATTTATGACCACTGCGGATACTGCGGGAGAGTCCTGACCCATGTGTTGCCCCATTTGTCGCTCGATTAAACTTTTATTAAATTGACCAGAATCCTGTGAACCTGAATCACCGTGTTTATTTTTGTCCAGATTTACTAGAAATAAACGGCAAATAATTACTTTGCGTAAAAGTATTTAATATAAATTTTGTTTGCAAAGTTTATATAAAAGGAAACGGGTTTTTATTGTGAATTTTTTAAAGGTTTCTGGAATTAATTTCGCCTGGCAACCTGATAAATTGGAAACCTTTCGCAGCGTGAAGAGATGCTTAGCCACACCAGTTGTGTAAAAAGATAAATAGCGTAATCGTCGTTAATGGGGTTTTCCCTAAATGGAGCAGAACTTTCACTGAATTCAGCGAATTTGAGAAATCAGTGAAGCATGAATTAGGATCAATTTAACTGTCTTCTCTGTTGGCTGTGTGTCTGTGGCACCGTGGTAGAGTCTCTGTCTCTGACACAGGAGATAGTGGGTTCAAACACAGCAATCCTCTTTTTAAAATATTATTATTTTTGTCACTGAATTCGCTGAATTCAATGAAAACATTTAGGGAAAACTCGAATGTTCGACTAGAATTTGAGGAAAAGCAAACTCATTATTTCATGCAAATGAGGTCCCAACCTTGGTTTAAGAATTAACACTTCTTTAAATGTCCGATATTCTATGATACATGAAGTACTCTGATAGGACTAGGTTAAGGACGCAACGTCACGGTAAAAATGGTGAGCTGGCTTGTGTGTTAACTCGGAGGTAGATTTACAAAGAAGATTTTCGGACACGTCATTCAAGTTAAAAAATTTCTTTAATTTCATATCTTTTATAGGGAAGTAATACTTCCACTTTGAAGGTTGCCGCCCTACACGGGAAATCGTGGATCTGTCTCTTGATAAATGTGTCACATATGTAAAGTGAAGTGAAAACGAAAACTAGATTGTTATCAAGAAAAAAAAATCTAGAGTAGAACTGAGATTTTTTATCATGAGAACGAAGTCCCATCGGTTACATTCATTTGTTCTTACTTTGTAGACTCTACTTATCAGGTGAAATCCAAGTCAGCTGACACACATCCGCCGTATTGATATTTATTACAACGAATACGATTCGAAACCTTTGTGATACTTGAGTGAAATCTTTGATAAACTTCTGTGATTCGGACGTTATTGGCAGATTGTGGGGGGGGGGGGGGAGTAGGGATGTGCCCTTCTCCCTATGAACGACATTTTTCTCGATTTCTTGAGATTTTTTTGAGAAATGTTTTGAAATCGCAGGTTGATGGCCACGGAGATTTACCGGATCTGCCTTTGGCAGTGAAGTAACATTTCTCGAAATACAAAACGTTGTACTCCTATTTCAATTACTAATCATTTTATGCGTGGATTTTGGGAAACTGCCTTGACTCTTAATTAGGCCCATTTTAGGCTGCAGTCATTGGTGGGAATTCCTTCCTAATTTTTTTTTCTTTAGTGACGTCTGGAAATTTCATTCTTTAAAAATGTTTCACACAGCTGGGTTTTCAAAAGCTTTTGGAAAAAATTACAGCAATATCACATGTCAGAAATACGATGTGTCAAACCCTGCAGGACATTTACCATATAACAGCATGAAAGTTTTCACTCGGGCTGTCACAGTTGTTCAACAATGTCATTTGTTTCTGTGGTTCTAATTGATATGGATATCTATAGATGCCACTGACAAGGTAAATTTAGTTCCCTGCATGAATTTTGAAATTAAAATTGGCATTTTTACCGATTTAAATTATACTCGTTCCCATAGCAACTGTTGATAATAACGTAACGTGACACGTTATTTTCGAATTATTTTGACGCAAAAAATGCAGCAATCAGTCATTTTGTAACTTAACGCCGTAAATATGAAAATGTCACATTTTGACATTTCGTTTAAAGGGCAGTGGCTACAAATTTATTTTATTTGAAGGACAGCATAATTTCCATCTGTCAGAATATTGCGTTCTGCTGACTTTTCATTCGAAAAGTTTTATTTCCTACAAGGAGATCTTATTGAATTTTAAAGGGAGTAAAGGGGTACCATACCCCTACCTCCCGTAGCTTTGAAGACAGCCGTACATGTTCCATATTTCTGGACCATTATCAACTACTGTCTGATGTTGATTTCATTAAATTCTTGATATTTACCAAAATCAACATAAAATCTGCCAATGGGAACATGAGCCAGAAAAAAGCCATGTTATTCACAGCACCAGCAGCATGTCTGCTGTCGTGTTACAGTAAAAACACCTTCAACATCAAACACACAAAAAACACAACCCAAGTGTCTACGACACAATGCTTCCATCTCCATGCAACAACATGCCTCCAGCCACTCCAAATAGAATGTAGGGAACAAGGGCACATTATTGGAGTTCCTACATGTTCCTAACCCAATTACCAACTCTTCTCTGTGCGCAGCCAAGTTGGATTTGGCATCAAATCCATCAACACCACGGCGCGAGCTAATGATATTAGGAACTTGAGTTCTGGAGAGAGGGATATGTTGAAGACGAGATATTTATAAATCTTTTCGCCTCGGTTATGTTTACATAATTTACACAGAAAGTCTTTTAAATTGACTTCACCTTTAAAAGTGCTGAGTCATTCTACCTTCATTTCACATTTACTTATGGAATGTAAAAGTTTCCAATTTTTTTAATCAAATGACGTTATGACGTCACATGACATTGCGTCTAGTAGACTTTTTACTGTAAAGAAACAGTCATGAAAATCACCTAATCTCCATAATTTTCGATTTGATAGGTAAGGGGGATAGGTTTTGAAACAGTTAATGATATCAGAAATTGCATGAAAATTCCCACATATTCTGGTGTTAACATATTGCTCACAACTGCAGTGTTCCTAGGTGTCGGTAATATCTTAGAGCTTTCTTCGAAATTCAAACCTGAAAAGAAATAGCAAAGTAGTTTTGTTCAGTGACTCCATGTTCCTTGGTCAACTGCTCCTAATTTTGCAGAAAGCTCAAGTATCCCTCTTCTAAAAATTTGTGACACAGAGTATAAAGAACTGTAATTAAAACAGAGATTCAATTAATAAGCAGCTTTGTTGAGTCACCAACAAATTCTAAACCTGGAAATCTTCAATTCATGCTGGTTGACCATTTGTGGATTGAGCAGTTTTGATAATTTTATATTTTCTTTTGGTCAGCTTTTGTGTTCGCCTTCAGGTCTGTTTTGTCGTCATGCTCACGGACAGGGCCTTCCTTGTGTCCGTGCTACACTGAAGTTGAAGGTCATTACCCTGCCTTATAAACTGATGATCCCTTGTCCACAGGGTGCGCCCATGGGTACTCACTGACGAACTAAGTTTTGTGGTTGGTAGCAGTGCAAAAATCAGCAAATACTCTTAAGGTTCCAAAATCTTCCTTTCTGATTTGAAATGATACCAAATAAGGTGAATGTGAAATTGTCTTCATGAAATCTCAAACTGACTTTAAAAATATGTTAACAAGAATCTAATTCGTCAGTCAGTAAGGACCATTGTATCCTCCCTGTGTTGCAGCGTTTAGAAGTTCCTGACAGTAATATCGTTCTCTTTGTTAAAAACTACAATCACACTACGTTGTTAACCAGCGCTTAGTGCTTGTTTACACGTAGCTTGTGCGTCTGCGTGTGCATCAACATCTGCGTCAAGTTTTGTATTAAGTCAATGGTGATGTTGATGGACACGCACAGAATTGGTTCAGATCCATTCTCTGCATCAACCATTGACTCAATATAAAACTTGACGCAGACGTTGACGCACACGCAGACGCACAGGCTACGTGTAAACAGAGCTTTAACCAGCAATTAATTTGCGCATTAAAGCGAGTGGATCCTGGTTCAATAAATCGTTTAATACGTTTAATGCGTGCTACTACTATTGTTGTTGTCTACCGCTTTCACCTGATGTTACACCTTGTGCATTAGATAGGTGTGATTTTGTAATCCGCTTATTGCATTAGCCGTCTTTATGTGGTTTCTCATGGATAAATCTTTCTCTTGTAATGGCTTAATAATACAGGGAACTGGAACGGGACTAATGGATCCTAACATACTGTACCGAAATATTCACACTGGTCCAAGGCAGCGACAGTTCCCGTGTGGTGTGAATAAGCCATCTTCCCGACATGTTCATTACAAAGACATTAACAAGAGACGCAATAGAAATTCCACAGTGCACTCACATTTTCAAGGTTGATTGTTGTTTGAAGCTTTACAATGCAGATGTTAAGTTAGCGTTACAAATTTTGGTTTTGCTTTTCCAGCGGGAAACATATTTTCTCAGATTTAAGAAAAAACAACTGATTTTCAAACAAAGAAAGTGATCAACCAGCTCTTTCACTCTTGTACCGTTGCATGTAGACTCTGAGCTATTAAACGCAGTAAATTGCTATGTTGGGAGGTGGTTCTGTCGTGTCACGAAGGTTAATCGCACTAAAATTTGGATCATGCAGTGATTGAATCCATAAGATAACAAGGTTCCATGTGCCGCAATTTACTGGGGCTCAGAATTGTAGATTTGGAATTCGTCGTTCGTGTTGTACGTCAATAATCCATAAGTATCACAGAAGGACAGAAATCTGTGACAATAAACAGAGCTTCTCGTTAAAGATTGACCGGGTACTACCTCTCCCTGCCTCCTACATCTTATTGTTGACATTGAGGATAAAGAAACCAACTGCTTATTAGGTTAGATTCAATTAAGGTCAGGAGACCTACTGGTTAAGGGTCCATTTACATCTGCGATTAGTTGAACTATTTCGAATGCGATTGTGATTGCGAATTCGTTTGCTATTATTTACAAATGGGTGGTGAATGGGAATCACAAAAGCAATCAGAAAAATGGGTACAGAACCCATTTTCAAACTATCAGTTTCTCTATTTTCTGCAAAAGAATGCCAGCTTTTCCGCAATTCTAATTAAATTAATAACAGGTGCGACAAACCACAAAGGCTTTTCACACTGAACGTCAACATCTACGAAAGCGTCAATATTTTTGATGCAGTGCATAGTAACCATTGCGAAATCTTATTGACACACTGAATAAATGTTGTGTGGACCTATTCACTGCGATGACATTGATTACTAAGCATTGCGAAAAAACGTGATGCCGTCGGTCTCAGTCGTTAACGCTGCGTTATGTACGACCTTTGCTGAGGTGTCGAGTAGTGTCGCAGTGCGTTTCATGAACGTTGGAGGGTCGCCACCCCATTTCCAGGAACACATTATTTTTCGTTTTCACCCCTCCCCTACGGAGAATCACTGACCCGCCTCTGGGTACCCTTCGTGCTTTGCGAGGACGTTTTTCTCCCGCGGGTTCCGTTCCTTTGAACTGGGCCTCGACAAACATCAATAAGCTCCTTGAGAACAACCGGAAACAGTTCTTGGACTTCTCGCACGTGACCCATCATAGAGGTCTTTTGTGGGAACTAATTTAACGCATTGACACTTGTAATTTACAATGGGCACCCTGCCTGGAACCTCACTTTATTCTCTACTTCGCCAAAAAGAGCAATCATGACCACAATATCATTACCCTGACATTTGCACTTTGTGTAGATTCTCAGTCATGCAGTGGCCATTGATTCTGTGAAAGCAGCTTCATGGAAATGTCAAAATGTATTGACCTAAAAGCTTGATTTCACCAAAGCTACTTTGCTATTGATTTTAGATCTGTCAAGAATTTCCCCAAGATAATGCCTTGGCTGTAATCCCTTTTCAATGTATGGCCCATTAATAATTGATCAAGAACACTTCAGGCGCGTGTATTTCTACATTTGGATGTTTTATTGGTGTAAAAACATGAATTGATGGAATTTGAAAGATCAGACTGGCTTTTGCATAGTGCAACAAAAAGTTATACATGATGAGAACTGGAGCCAGAAAATAAATGCAGTCGGTTTTGACAGATATGGATTTTGCATGACGAAAAGCAGTGAATTTGAAAGCCTGCTGTCTGCCCTGTGATTTTGGTTTGAGGAGAAAAACATCATGTCTCTTTACATGGGATTTCTTGATTACTTCAATTTTCTGAATGGAGCAGTGACACACACAACCTTGCTTGCGGTGTATTGTACAATGCTGAAAGAAAATAGCACCGCAGTAAAAACCACCCTCGTTAGATCAGGGGCAGCGTGCCCAAATTGGGCAAATCAAAGTAGTGGAAGTCATGCCATTGCAGCCCTTTCCTTCTGTGTTCAGGGAGAAGCAGCAACGGCCATATTGATGCCGCCATCTTGAAAGATAGCCTCCAAGCTTGCGTTTGTGTCGCCAGATTTTGCTGCTGTGTGCCATGAAGCAGTGAGAACTGGATCGATGCAATGTTTTCCCTTTAATACCTTGTGCTATTCCACTTCTATAATAATTACAGCACCATTCGAAATTATATCCTCTAAGCTCCCAGTCTTATTTTCAGAATTTTCTACCACATCCCCGCTTGGACTGAATAAATGCAATTACATAAACTTGAGTAGATTATATGCTTGGATAAGGCTGCAGAAAACAATCTCTGGGACAATCCTGATCTGTTGTAATAAAGTTAATTTTGGCAATTTTCCCGTGCTTACTGAAACCATACAATCGAGACAATTTGTGAAATCTCTTTCAGGGAGTAATCCCAACTAATGCACGTTTTATTGAGTTTAGTTTCATGAACCTAACAAGAAATTCATCAATAATGCTTAAATCAGGCATTTTTTTTTAGAATGGAGGAGATTGCATGTGCCAGCCGTCTTTCAAAATTCCAGTAAAATATACATGGAAACTCCATGTCATTTTTGTTTTGACATAAGATTGCAGCAGGCATAATGCAAAAGAAATTCTACATTATGTCTGCTGCAGCTTCTTCAAATAAATTATAATTTATTAACAAGTGAACAATGAATATTTTCAAATATGGCATCACATAACAAATAATTCTCGACTTCATCATAAAGCAAATTTGTACAACAATGTAACACATATACCTCCTTTGTTAACATTACTTTCATATATTTAATATAATACTAAATCCATACATACATAGCTGATCAATATAAAAATGATAATGTATAGTAATCCTTACATTCTTGCAGTTGAAACCACATGAGATCTTAGATGCCATCTTTATAAGATGTCTCTTGTGTATTCTAAGTCATAGATCACAAATATTACTTCTTCATGCTTTTGGTTAAGAAAATCTGACAACTTATTACTGAATTGATTGATATTTTGTCACTTCAACTTCACTCTTCATTTCCTGGGACATTTTACACAAACAAAATATAATTGAGAATACTTAAAAACATTTTGTCAGAAATTGAAACTACTATAGTGTACAAGCTACTTTGCTCAAGTATTATTGTCCACAGTTTTTACTTCATAGTACGTGTGCACAAACAATAGACAAGATGACAAGAGTTTGTTGTCCCAAGATTTGAATGTGATCCAGTGACATGACTAAATATTTGCATTGAAATTGACAGTGGGGACACTGGGAGAAGACAATGCATGTCCGTCCATCACCCAATAATGCAAAGTCTATCTGATATCTGAGATTCGCACCTCCTAACAATTGTCGTCCAACAATAAACAAAAACAAATACCTAACATTACATCCTGTAACTTTTTTCCAGGGAGTGGCATTATCTATACCTGGGCGGCAACTATATCAACATGCTAATCTTCCTTGACAGCTTTTAATTGAATAATTCTAAAGCATGCCATTAGCTGTTACATTAAACCTTTGATATATGAACAGGGTAAAATGCAATAGACACATTAAGCTTATATTTCATAATACACCTTTAGTTCCACGTAATTAAAGATCAGTCTCATTTTATTACTGCCTGTACCGCTTCCTGCTACCGTTTAATATGATGTTACCGTGGTAATAAATAATGCCTTCCACGTTTCTGCTATACAGTCAGTGCAGCTTCATCAATTGGAAGATCAACATAACAAGTTAAAGGTATGAAATGCACGCAGCACTGGATCAATAGGACACGCCATTAAGAAATAACAGTGGACCTGGTGGAAAGCCCTAAATTGGGATGTATTGATTCTGAATTGGGGAGAATGGCATTAAGAATTCTGTTCGGACTATTATAATCGCTTCAGGTGCATGTTGTGTTCTTTATTGTTCTTACATCACATAATAAGTACTGTAATACCCCTAAGTTGTCCTTGTGGGTGAAATGTATGCTGATGGAACATGTTTATTATGGTTAAGGAAGTTCGTCAATGCTAAACTAATTTTGTCTGCGCCAGCCTCAGTAATAAAAGGGATGAAGGCTAGGAACCATTGACTCTCTCTTGACCCTTCCATTAGTAACAAAATGAAGGAAACCGAAGCCTTTCATACTGGCAATTGACATAACTATGATTACAAGACCTTACTGCCTTCCTTTGCTGCATTAGACTTCTCCCTTCCATTTTACTAAGAGGATAAATTGCCCAGGTTTTACCTAATTATGGAGCATCTTTGGGCCTCTGATTAGTTTAACTCCCCATTCATTGGTGCTATACTAGCTTTAATTAATTAATGTTAGTTCACTTCACTGGTAATAGAATAAAATCAACAATGTCACTTTCAATCTTTGCAGTTTCTTCAGGGTGAAACAGAAAACAAATATGCAGTTTCAAATTGTTTTTTTTAAAGTAAGTCTTTCAGACATAAACTTAATTTTTAAAACTTCTTAACACAACAACAGGTTTTAACAAAACATACTGTGTAACATTCTACCATCAACTACAAAGTTTCACCCAGTGTCCCAGCAATGTAGAGAATGACCTTCAGTAGTATCACAACTACACATGATTTATTTATATGCTTTTTTGTCAGTTGGAATTAGGCACTGTGAGCATGCGCACACTGTTACAAGTTAAAAGGTCAAGGCCATTTCTTCCAACCCTACACGGAAGTCTGTGCCTGAGAAATGCATTGGAATTTAAGATGCAAGTTGAAATTCACTCATGATTCCTCTCCTTTTAATTTTAGACAGACATATTTTCTCCCTTGTACACTGATCATGACATGTGTATTTTGCAATTGGTCTTCTGATAATGTCAATTATAATATTTACACATATTTTCACAAACACATTTACACTTTTTAAAACATTTGCTAGAAATGCGCATGCGCTTGAGTTAGATCATTAACCATATTAGTTCTATTATTGATGTGGATGAGAAAATGTGACCTTTTTTAGGAGTTTGTTTTCTGTTTTCTGTTTAGAACCAAAACTGGACGGATATTCACCATAAGCTTTGTGAACTGAACAGTAAGAATGACATTCAAATTATAGGACACATTTCGTCAACAACATAACACTTTGAATGATACACAGTTAGAATAGATTGACATGTTTGTGCTTTTCTTTCTTGATTAAATTAACACATGAAAAAATAGCATGTAGAGTATTATTAAAATGTAAAACGACTGGCATCTTTACATCACATCAGATTCCTTCCTTCACAATTTATACTGTACCAAATCATTCATACAATTAATATTTAACAACTGTCCTAGAATTTGAATGTCAGATGTTTAATTTGTTAACACTATGCTTACTCCCATGAGGCTTGTACTGATACGGCACAAAACACAATTGACTAAAATTACTTAAATTATTAATTAATTATAATTAAAGATACATATATATGCACGTATGCGAAAATGATATCTTTGATATGAAATTAAAAACACGTACACTTTCGATTAAAGATGAAGCGTGTTGCTATGTAAACAATTTGTTACTAAGGACCATCAGCCTGTGATGTATTTGGTTACTAAGGGACAGACAGAAGTGCAAATATGATTATTAGTCGTTTCTCTCAGGGAATTTCACGCACGAGAATAAACTACCGATACACACTGTCATTGGTCTTCACTTACAAGTTTCCATGGTAACAAAAATGATAATTTTTACATCTCCATGGTTACGTTTTACACGTTCATTTTTCCACCTTCTAATAAAGTGGATTGACCCGGAGATGGATAAGGTTTTGACACGATGCTCTGTGTGTGTTTGTGTGTTTGTGTAAATGAATGGGTCTGTACCGTGAGGGCGCGAAGTGGGTTTAGAAGTAGTAAAGATTGGCCATACATGTTGAATTGGTCTTGGCTCTCGCGCCCTGACGACAAAAGCACCATTATGTGTACATGGTTCACATTTGTAACATTCTCTATGTTCATTTGTGTGGTTGTTGCTTGTTGTTGTTGCTGTTGCTGCAGGTCGGTCAGACATTGATTGGACGCGTCTATTGGACATTTCTGTTTAGTTGTCAACATTATGCAGCTGCTCATACATGAATTCGGACACTTGAAGCTGGACAAGCGGAGGTAGAGTGAAGTGGAGTGGAGTGAATGAGGGGAGATATTGCCACAGTGACGTTCTCATGTCCATCCAGTGCCAATCCAGTGGACTTGACTTCCTCACTTCCTTCTGTTTAACTTGGCCTGTCCGAGCCAGGCAGTAGTATAGTGAGTGAGTGGATGAGCGATAGATAGTGGGCGTGCAGCTGCATGGAGGCAGTAAATGAACTCAAGGAAGTAACCAGCCCAGAAATAATTTGCCTCCACTGCACTGTAACCTGGAGTACAGTGAGTGGTGTATGTCCGTCTATCTATCTATCAGAGGAAGGTGGGGGAGAGGGGACCCATCCATATCACAGTACTGATACTGGTGTCGATGGATGGTAATATTGAACTGCTTGCCATATAAAGGGTGCTTCAGTAATTCCCAGATAGCTGATCGTCCTACCAGTGAACTCCATTAGAAGCATGAATGTGGATGTCAGTCCCACTGAGGCTTGTACAGTCCCATAAATACACACAGCCACGAGATGAAGAAGACCTTTGGCCTGCAAAGTGGTTAATATTGGATGTACATGTACGTGTGGCTTGTTGCTGACTTCACTCTGGTCCACAGCTGTATGCATGGCCTGGTTTGGTTGAGTTGACATAATTTCTCTGAACTCGGATCATGTCCTTTTAGCTCCTCTCCTCCCCTCTGCTTCTTCTCCTCCTCCACTTCTCCTGTGTTCCTCATTCCCTCGGGCTTCATCAACATCCAATACTGTCACCAAAAGGTCAATTGCCCTGTTCATGTTAACTTCCTCTCTGCGTGAATGTCCAGCCATTTTGTACATGCATTTCTCCTTAATGTACTTGTGGGATTTCGCCAGTCACATGTCCATAGACTTCAACATGAAGGACCACATTCAGTGTAGACAGAGACACAACTCCATCCATCCCTCGATGAATTCCTCTCATCCTCCTCGTAAAACTCCTGGTCCTGCATGATTGCTCCATTTCAAGGCTTTGGAGTCCCATCATCCGATCAGTCCATTCCTTCCATCCACAGGGGAATCTCCACCACAGCATCCACAGACCAGTAAGCACACATTTACTTGGTTCCTTTGAAATCATAACAAGCATAGATGTCACACTATGGATATACAAAAGGCTCTTGCAAAAATAAGCCTTATCCAGTTCATCTCTTGGGACTACAGGACTTTGCGCAGGACTTTTTTCTCTGTATTTCCAGTACATTGAATGGCCCATTGTTGCATCCATTTCTGATTTCATTGTCTGACAGCAACTGTACAACACACAAATGGTGATGAGATATTCATCATGAATGCAGGTTTTCATTCATTGATGCTTAGTTTGTGGGTATTTTTGTTTGTTGGTCTCTTTGTATGTGTTTATTTCTATTGCTTCATTTGTTGTGTTATGTAGACACATAATTGTTCTCTCCAAGACGCACAACTTTCAACAAAAACAGGCTTCATCATCAGCATCATCAACAATTCAACATTCCTTTTCCTTCTTCATTGTGTACAAAATGCCTATCGTAACGTTACCCTTTTTCATTTCTTTGTTTTTCCGAGACGAAAAACCAGGCTAAGTGATATCATATCGCGTATCATAGTAGATAATCTTTCTATTTACATCTTCCAGTATACATCCCTCTACAGTGAGTATTCCTTTTATGTACAAATCTATGCAATGCAATTGCACGTGATTGCAATGCAATAGAATCACATATCCACATGAATAATATGCATTTCAATATCACAAACAAACTAGGGGCCTTTTAGACTTTTTTAGGGGGAGCAGGAGGCCATTGTTTTTTTCTCTGTTGATATTTCTTGTTTTCCTTCCATATTCTGCAGTATTGGAAAAAATACAACAGTTGTATCATTTTGTCGCGTTGTTTACTTTGTTTACATTGTGCACCAAGCCTTATTTACACATCCTTCACAATATTGGCAGCTACGTAAACAAAAGCGAACTGGTTTTTTTCCTTCTGCAATTACATGTTATAATTTTTTTAACCGTAAAGTAGAGTAGAACCGAGCTATTGTTGTTTTGATTTTTCGTAAAAATTTTGTTTTCTTTTTAAAAACAAATAAGGAATTTTATTCATCATCTTCATCTTCTATTTTTAGCGAGCGCCATTGAATCGTCTATTCCTACTCCCCCTGTATCATACTACTTCCATTCGTTGCTGTCCATTCTGTCTTGCCCCTGGTTTGCCCCCTACATGTTTTCTGCCTGGTTTTTCAGCTATTAGCCGTCTCTCTGGGCTGTAGTTATTCCAAAGTCCGCACAGGGTCTCCCCTGCCACCACCTCTCCTATGTTATTGCCAATAAGGCGAAGAAGAAAAAGCCCGTCCCGACGAAGATAGTTCTCCGTGAACTTGGCCAGCACCCCGGGCTCCCGCTGCATGGTTTCGAAGGCTCTTAGCTGTTTCTTTACGTAATGCACCTACAAGTAGCAGAAAACAGTTAACCGTATGCCATTGCATTCTTGGGGGGTTTTCACAAAAGGCAGAATAGCTTAATCGTCCTTCTTTGACAATTAAGCTATTCATAAATAGGAGGTAAATAAGGCTTCTAAATGGTAAAACTACTGACTTAGACTGGTACTATTCCAGAAATCACCAGAAATCCAAATAGCTTATTTGCGAACAACTATTCATGACCTTTGTGAACTCCCCCCCCCCCAGGCATGGAAGTAATTCCTTTAATTTAGGGGGCTTTAATGTAGAATGAGAAATGAGCGAAAGTTTAGTAGTAAATGGTACATTCCCGATATTAAAGTTTGGACTTCATTTTGAAATTTCTGGGACAAAAAGAATACTGGCTCTGTAGAGTGAGAGTATTGCTACGATCCTGTCCCTAATGGATTTTGAAAGAATTTTGTTGGCACTAAGGCACGAAATTTAACTCAGAACTTGTAAAGCTTGTAAAGCATGCTCTTAAAAGTTGATTTAACAAAGTAATTTGAATTACTTTATTAATACTATTTTCTGAAAGAAAAATTTAAAAAGTAAGGAATTAACATTTTTATGGAACCTTCAATATCAAATTCAAAATTCACCTGGACCAGTTATCTTTTAATATTTGTTGACGACCCCACAGGCTCCCGAAATCTATCTTCGTTTTAATTTACAATATCCACAAAAACCCGTCTTACCAAAGGATACGAAAATCAGACCATCTCCTAGTGGCCCATTAACCAAAACTTGGACCATTGTTGTCAGGCAGCAATGATGAACCAAAATAATGAGCAGTTAATGTTTTCTTTGACCCTGACAATAAATCCTAACAGTAAGAGACCTGACAACCAAGCCTTTCTGTACTCTGCTTTGTTCTTGCAAATGCACAAATTGACAAGCTATCATAACGTTAACATGTCTCTGACAAAATGATGCTTACCAAACCCTCGTAGCAATGTTCGTCCTATTGAGTCAAAGATCTAAAACGCTTTATTTTTTAACATTTCTCCCTGTCTCTTGAAACTGGCAAAATCTTTGGAAAACGAGCCAAAAGTGTTAACGCGCGCAATGCAGTTGTCTATAAAAATGGACCGAAAACCCATCATCAATCCTTCCCTTCATTTTGCGCGCGTAATAGAGATGAGTGAGTGAGTCAATTTCTATGTTTCCTTTTTCCTGTTCTCCCCTGCGCTCACGCAGATAGTTCTAAAGCGAGGCAATAACTCATTGTAATGGACAGATTCAATCTACACTCGGCTAATCAATTACAACAACTAATTCATAGTACTCCCGAGACACCAGGTTTTCGTGAGGGCTTATGGCAGAAATTTGATGAGTTTTCATATTACTCTTTTTTGGCCTGGTGATTTATTTTCTGTAATTCTGAATTTATTGTTTAGTTCGGACTGGCTGTTTGAATTCAAGGCGAACGTTAGAGATTTGTTTTGTTCATTAGATTTTTCCTTCACAAATAAATCTTATTCTAAGAAAGTAACAGCAGCTACCTATTTTCGACCTTTTGTTTTTCAGATCAGGATCAATAATATCTTGGGTGTGAATTATATTTTAGCACAATGAATAGAAGAAGTTTGAAGCAGGAATTAACCATTGCATCTTGTTAGCAGCGTTAATACTAATGAAGCAGACTGAAGAAATAGGTTAATAAATGATGTAGCCTGAACAAATAGGTGAATATAAATGATGCAGACTGATACAATTAACTTCACAGCCTAAATAACAGCACGGTTTAGCAATCTCATATCGATGTTGACGTTCTCTTAACAGGTAAAAATAGATATAATTCCCGCTATCTCGTAGCATACGGGTTAGGGTCAATTCATACAGAACGAAAACGAAAGCGAGAAATAAAAAAGTTTTCTCTGATGGAATATTCTATTGAAACTGAAAAAATCCATTGATAAGATGCATCGTTTTCGTCTTCGCTTTTCACCTTCTGACAGTATGAGCGAGTCTTTACTGCGCATGAGCGGAAGTGAAGCGGGAATTCATTAGAAGCTTCTTTGCCTGGAAGTTTGACATTTCATAAATGTGAAAGGTTGAGGCCTTCTTAGATGTTCGTCAAGAGTGCGTCACAATTCAATGACATTTCAAATCTCTGCTGCTTAATTGAAAGAGGCGTTGCTTTCCTCCTTGACGACTCCATTTTGAGACAGACATATTTTGCTTTAAGATTGTGTTATTTTTACTCTTATTCTTTTCCCTGACATTACTAGTATGTCAGAATCTGATTGGCTGACCACAATATTCTAAGCACAGAGTATAACATAATCTGCAGCATATAGACGATGATTCTTTGGGGGTCTTGACTCTACGTGTGTCAGTTTTGCTCAACGGACGTGAGAAATGACAATTTTTTTTAAGATAAATGATGTAATCGTCGTTAGAAACTGAAAGCAGCCAACGAAGGGAATATGTCTGTCCTTTCTTCATTTCCGTCACACTTGGAACGCATTCTGCGGAAGAGCTCTTTTATTTTAATATCAAAACTTCCGTGGCTACGTGAGGCAGGGATAATTATGTCACGTCACTGTCTGATACAGCTTTGTTTTGTCCTTTTGTCTTTGAGACTAATATGACTTTCAAGGTCTTCTTTCAAGGTCACCTTTTCCGGGACCATTTCCGTTTCCGCTACCTCACTTCTCACATTTGTTGCTTGAATTTCATTTCCAAAGAGAAAGTTTCTGGTTATTTGTTTCCACACAGTTGTATTCTACTTGTACAAGAGCAATCAATTATTCGAAAAGGCATTCCAAGAGACTGATGACGTCACAGAAACAGGTTATCATAACAACCTTGGGACCAAACATAAACCCCATTGAAACCAATGTGAGTGGGAATTCACATATTATCATCTGGTAGAGGAAATAAAAAATATATTGTTATTCATAATGATAGATCTGTCCCTTAGCATTTTGATTAATTTAAATCCCAGGAGACAGAAAAGGAGAAAATAATTTTTGTTTTATTTCAGTGCAGAAACAAAGAATTTTCAATTTCTCCGCTTTGAAGTGGAAATACTCTGACTCTTCATCCTAGTAAATGTACAGTATTAGGTGCTTGTCATTGCCATTATCATACAGGTAGATCTACATGTACAGATCTGCTGCATTATTATTATGATCTACTTAATTAATGTATAAATTCGGGCCACACCTTACGGATACCTGTGGGAGCCTGCAGCATGGAAACCGAGACCAAATAAAGGACAACCCACGGGCTATACGACAGATCAAAGCAAAACCTCGCCTGATTAATAAACTTCATCCGTCCAATCAATGTTATCAATATCTTAGGAAGCAACAAGCTGAAGTAATTACTATTTGCTCACATATAACATGTGTAATCTCCTTGTAATCTGGCTATTTATTGATCCTTTTGAACCTTTGACCCTCAAGTCATTATGAACAATATTGGTATTTATGTCAGTCAGGGTGCTTTCTAGACACGGAAGTGTTGCAGGAGCTGGGCCTGATTCTTCTGAAGGGTGAAACGGTCCCTACTGGTAGTGCTGCTTGAACAATCTCATCAATTTTGGTAAGATGTCAGCAGAAACTACTTTTAAATTAGAAAGTCCTCCGCAGGGCGACAATCCATTTTGCCTTTACGATAGTGAACTTTATATTTATGAGAAATGGCCTTAGTCCTTTGAAAGCCAAAAAAACTGAAACCTTTGTGCACCGTGAGGATTTGAGACACAATAATTGAGAGGGATAAAAATGACGTCATGAACAAAGTTCAAATACTGTCTCATGACGTTGTTAAATGATATTCAAAATGACATTATGGCAGCATTCTGTGTAAACAAATTCCAACCAATGAATGCAGGTTAAAGTAGGCCTGCCTAATTATCATAAAACTGCCAAAGGTGTTAACAACCCCCTGGACAGGATGTTACAAAACCCTTGAAGTAACCATTAAGGTGACTCTACAAGCAACCAACAAGAGTTGGTACTTTCAAATGTTCATGCTCAGGAGAAGTTCACAACGAATCCAAACGATATCCACCGTATAAATTCAAACACAATAAAAATGTTCATCCTCTCAATTAGATAGAGTTTATTTAGCTGCTGGCTTTCAGACACAATGTTTGTCTCAAATATTCAGCAGTACGTGCTTGCATGTTGAGCCGACATTTAAAATTCATAGAGATGGATACAATGTAAGTTATTTACCTTACGCAGGTGAATATCCAACCCAGATCTACAATCACTTAAATTCTTTTAGCCTACGTTTTGTTGCTGTTTTTGAAGATAAGGATTTCCTAAACCGTTTCATCCTTTGTTAAATATGCTCACATCTGTTTTTAACAGCCTGTCAGCAATCCACTACTTAGCTAGAAATAACTAAGAAAGGTCTCGGTGTAAGCAGCTGCCTTTCAGGGGCATAATACAAAAGAATGTCTTAATGGCGTATCGAACGTCATGGTGCCGCATTTTTCTGTCCGTGGGCAACAAAAAAATTTCAAGTTGACATTTTTAATATTTCATCAAAAATTCCCCACAACAATATTCTAAAAGTTGAATCCATCTTTTGATACGTGTTATTTTTTCACCAATTCCATCTTTTTACTCGCTTTGAGTCACAAAATGTATGATAAATAAATAAAAACCACGAATAAAACTCCGGGGTTTATTGTGGCAATAAAACCTTCCATTGCATGCGGTAAAAGAATAAATTTCGTTTTTTATAGTAATTCTTGTAAATCCTGAAACAATCAAGATGGCTATTTATGGTAAATTTCTGACAGATCTTAAGCTGAATCATATTTCTTCTGCCATTTATTCGCATTACATACGCATATTCGAGTTTTTCACAAACACACAAAGTTGGCAATGTTGGCATTATTTTTGCAGTTTTCTTCTTTGTTTGCACAAAACTGAGGTTAGTGAATGTGAAATTATAAATCAAGGGGTTTACAAGCATTCCATTTCAATCTTACACACTTCATTGGACTAGCTGATTTTCCTAACAGAGTTAAAATGAAGTTGGCAATGTTGACATTCTTGTGTTGTGGAGAGTCTGTGAAAAACTCTATTGAACTTAGATCTCCTTTGTGTCTTTGAGGAAGGTTGAATATGCTTAAAAGCATAGGCTAATACTTCTTAAACGTATTAAACAACCAAGTAATTCAATGACAAAACTTCAAGAATCAAAATGATTTAATTGGATGATTTGTTGTGGAAGGCGAACATCATTTTTTTAAATAAATTTTTGGATGATATAATTCTTTTTTTCTGGGGCCACTTATACCCCCCCTATTTTGGAATTCTGGTGACGTCTGTCTTGGGTTTCAAAGCCAGGGTGGATCCCTTGCTTGCGTGCTTTCTCGCCTGCGCACAATGGATTCCTCAGAATCACCTCTGGTGCGACACCTGGTGGCTAGAGGTCAGGCGAACGTCTTGATCACTCAGCCACCGCGTCACAGGTAACACACGTGATATTTATTTGAACTGAATTCATACTTCGGTGATTCTTAAGATTTCAATCGAGTCTTTTCTGTTTAGAACTTTCAGTGAATTCACTAGATTTAGTGCAAAAAAACCCTGAATACTTGTCATAGTTTTACAAAAGAGTATAATTTCTTTTAGAGCAGAGAGTTCTTTGTAATTAGTCAATGGAAGAACTACTTTTATCACATTATCAAATACAAGATATTTTTGTACAATTTTAGATTTGTAAAATTCAGTGAATTCAGCGAATCTGGTGAAAATATCCAATTTGAAAAACTCAAATGAATTCAGTAAAAGATCATATCTGGTCAGGAAAACCTCCAATGAGTTTGATAAAACCAAGAGTTTTCACAATCTCTCCACAATACAAGAATGCCAACATCATTTTAGCTCTATCATTAAAAATCAACCAATCCAGTGTATCCTTTGACCTTAAAATGTAATCCTTACATACCCCTTGATTTTTAATTTCACATTTACTAACATCAGTTCATGTAGATAAAGACAAAAACTGCAAATATGTGGGAACACAAAGTTGGCAATAATACAAACATTGCCAACCTTAAATATCTGTGAAAAACTCGAATTTGTGCACGTGCTTTCTTAAATATGTGCAGCTACTTCTTATTGGTTGGTCAGACAAAGATAAAAGGTTCCGGTTCCGGTTACAATTCCAAGGGAGCCTCTTGGTCCTGCAGAAATTTCTTACCGTAAGATTAGTGGAAAAGATTGCAAAATCGAGATTTTTTTCCCATTAAGGGAACTGACAACCAAAAGGGCACATCTCAGAAGCCACCGCATACATAGTCTCAAAGCTACCGAAGCACCTGGGGCTTCATCACTGAAAAAGGGAATTCTGAATGCAGACCAAAGACCGTAATGTCATAATGAATGTTGCCCAACAACAGTGATGAACAATTGAATATCAGATCAGCAGCTCATTGCATGCCGAGATTCATTCAGGGTCGAAATTACAGAAATAGAGACGGAAAGATAGAGAGCTCCAGAGAGACAGGAGGGAGAAAGCTTTAGAACAGGATGGTTTAGATACATAAAGAGACCACAGAGATAGAAAGACCTTGCAATGCATATATGCAGCTTTGGCTTTGTAGTCTGTTCTGCTTAAACAGATGTGATTAGTTAGAATCTACATCCCATTGCCACTATTATCATGAAAACAAAATCATCAAAGAGCACAGCTCCATCTCTATCCTCCATCTCCCCCATCCGCCCAACCCTCCAACCACCCTGGCCCAACAAAGGAATTTTCTAAGCGTTATAATATTGAGCTTGAGGATCTTTTCTGGCAATGATAAGCTCCTTTTGTGCTCTTCCTCTCATCTTATTTATCAAAGGGTCTGCCATTTGCCAAAAGAGATATTCATAATCTCTTGATTCCAGACTTAGGCCTGGTTTACAGTAACTGAAACCGAATTTACTAAAGAGATATGCTGAAGTCTTGAAAAGTGCCAATGTTTCAGGATGAACAATTCAAGCGTCAGCAAGTCCTGAAACACTCGAGTTTTTCATGATAAGATCACATTTACATTTTAAGCTTGAATTTGCATGAAGAAATTTAATTTTTTTTTGAAAAAGTTGCCTCCAGTGGGATTTGAACTCACAACACTGACCATCATTGGATCTAAGGTTGAATGCTTATCCA
>JBCAUG010089426.1:0-22194 GCA_038406175.1 Haplosyllis leylae | reverse complement strand
TCAGCCAATGGTTGAGGAGTACAATTACTATGCTGCTTGCAGGGCTTAAAATAGGATGCTTCCTGATTGGAACATCATAATTACTCATTTTCCCACCAAACTTGATTGACAGGGTAGATCTACATCTTTTCCGTCATCTCCTCATGTGGGAGGTGCATTAGACTGTCCTAACCACTTGTACAATGAGTTTGGGGGCTAAATCTATATGTCACGGTTTTTCCAAACATGGGTGGTCAGCTAAGATGTTTCTGCTTTCCTCTCGTGCTGGCGGTAGGGATACCACCAGCCTGTAGTACTCTCAGCCACGACTTAAGAGGTGGGCAATGCTCCAGTCCTCTGAACGGCGGTCCTTGTCTCGTCTAATCGCGTATGCCGGCATGCTGTTGTGTGCTTAGGGCGCCGGACTCTAATTTACTATTGTGTTTATGGCCCCAGCGGCGGGCCTCAATCGCATTGAAGGATAACTACTAGATGGAGTATTATTTAGAACGCAGAGGGCTCCGGCAGAAGCCAGAGGCTAGTATCCCGGTTAGCTGGTCAAGGTGCTCCGGTGGGGGATGGGTCGGCGCAGCACCGACAAGCTAGGGCTGCCAGGACAATGGATCCGAGCCTAAGTCCGGATCTGGGGTGAACCTAATTGAACTCCCACTCAACTCCCAAAAACTCTCCGAACTCCATGAGTTCGAGTATTTATACCATTTGGTAGGGAAGGGGCGGGGCCGAGGGGGCACGGATTGGGTGCCGGCCGCGCATGCATGAGTATTCATTACTCACGCACGTGCAGAGCGGGAATGGCGGCTACAGCGAAGCCGTAGTGGCCTGAGCAGCAATAACTGCCTATTCCCCTCTCGTTCAAGAGAGAGGCTTGGCCGGCTAAGTGCAAAAAGGGCAACAGGGAGGCACCTTGCTCGTTTGACCATGACATATATTCAGATTTTCTAAAAAATAATTTTTTTGCCTTTCATTTATTGATTTCTGTAAGACATAACATAACACAAACATAACACAGACATAACCTAGACTCAGACTAAAACTCATGGTGAGGTATCACATGGGGAGATCATATATTTTTATGGAAACTGCAAACTACCAGTCAACCCAGATCTGCCACAGTCGTTTTGTGGAAGGAAAGATATAGGACTGTTTTTCTTCTAACATATCTTTTCACTTCAGTGACACTCTTCCCAAAAGAGCTCGGGAAGCAAATGCACCTCAAAAGTTGTGTAAAGTTGCGGATTATTGAGGCAGAAACTACGTCCTTTGATCCTGTTACTCGTTTTTTTAAATTGTATCCATGGTTCTTAATCTACTTGAAGAAATACATTGAAAAAAATGAACGTTTTTGTGCCAAACAGGGACAAACAAACTTTAATAAGTTTAATAAGCACTGAAATCCTTCTGCCGAAAGCGAAACTAAGAATTAGTCACACAAGGTGTTTTTTTTTTGAAAAAAAAATTTCTACTAAGTTTCACTTTTTAATAGAACTTGTCAACTTGTGTCATTTTGCTCCAGTTCTTTCTGCAAATGGCAATGGTATCAAATTTTTCCGCAACCAAAATGGCTAAAAGCGCAGACAGACTGAAGTACTTTTTACCGCCCGCGTACGTAGTGCGACGGGAGGTTATGTTTTAACAGGTGTGTGCCCATTCACAGGGGGAGGGGGTACTCAGATCATACACATAGCCAGGGGGTCTGTCCAGGGAGATCTGGCTGGGGGGGTGCTCAGGTCACAGCTGGGGGGCACTCAGACCCATGGCCAGGGGGTGGGGGTACTCAGTTCCATGGCTGGGGGGTACTCAGTCCCATGGCTGGGGATACTCAGTCCCATGGCTGGGGGTACTCAGTCCCATGGCCAGGGGGGTACTCGGTCCCAGGGCCAAGGGGGACACCCAGACTGGGTACCCCCCCCCCCCCCAGATAGGACAACACAGCGAGCACTTGCTACGCGGCGGGCGGTATGCCTCTTGCGTTCACGCAGGAGGACTTTCTTGTAGTACAATGTGTTCTGTTCTTTTGGCAAATGGCGAGAACATAATGATACGCTTGCTTTTTTAGGGAATCATTGCACTCAAAAGTACAAACGTAAAAGTATTGGTGGTAAAAGCCACGATGAAACCAGGTGAGATATCGAATTAGCACAGTTTTTTTCCGTGAGATATGTATTCTTGTGGGGCGTTTTTTTTCATCGAATGAAACATAAAAATACGTTCTTTTTACAGCTTGCTTTAGGTTTTTTGAATGTAATCAATTGAGGTGTCGATAATGTTTCCATGCACAGTAAAAAAAAGGTAACTTGTACCCGCGGCATAAAATAACAAGATTTTATCCACCAACAAAAAAATCGAAGACTTTGCACGGTTGAACGACATTCCGTAGAACGAGTAAACAGCCATAATTACAACCGATTTAGGTGCAAGTTGCTTCCCTCAAAATGCGTAAGTCAAGGATTTATTGCGGAAACAAATAAACGAAGAAGGCAAGATTTTCAGGATTTTTACAAGGTGAGTCTTTTTTCAAAGGGTAGAGCAGAGTAAAAGAATCAATTGATTTGTAACAAGTCAACACCAGTGGGGGATCTAAGGGGGCGACAGGGACGCACGACCCCGTCTGGGTCCGAATTCTTTCATTTTCATGCAGTTTTCGGGGAAAAATTGGCCAAATAATAGGCGTAAGGCTGTCCGACAAAGTGGACATCGCCATGATTGTGCAGGTTTATTTCTAACTGTAACAACACTACATTTTTTTTCTAAACATTTTTGCCAAAATATTTGCCCTTGACGAACAGGGTGTGATTATGAGAAGTTAGACACATGATGTATTATTCAGGGTTTTTATGAGTATTAGATTGACTGTCTCCCCGAGATCTTATCACGCATTGTGACAGTTTGTAAATTTCACATGATTCGTATCTTGCGACAGCTTGGACGTTTAGATTATTATACTAAAATTGACATGCGACCCCAGTCTCTGAAAAGAGACTTGACTGGGATTTAAATTCATTGGTTTTTAAGAAAACTATATTTTGACCGTTCATGTGTTCATGCCTTCATGCGGGCTGGGATGGGTCATTGCGTGTGTTTAGGTAGTTGCTCAATGATTTTTATATAATATGTTTTAACAACAATAAACACAAACATTTCTCGTTTAGTCAACGTGATTTTAAAGCAACAATTAACTATTGGTAAGAGCCAACACTTCATTAAAACAAGCCCATCGACTCAAAAATTGTTAGTGGTTTTACAGGTGGTGTGACAAATAGACCGTTATTAAATTAATTTAAACAGCTTGGTTGGTTTCGTCTATTCATAAAAAATAGGTAAATAAATCAACGTTTTTGTGTTGTCAACGTAAGCTCTGAAAATTGCTTACGTGTCAAACGCTTGTTAAGGCTTCTTCACACGGTGCCACACTGTTTCTTGTGTGACCCCTCTCATTAACAAGAAAGCCTTTCAGGCGAAGGTCAACCGCACACTGAAGGGGGGAGGTAGAGGAAGGAGGGGGGGGGAAGAGGGGGATCCTATCCATTGATGCACTGGGAGGAAGGGGCAAGGGGTTTCCTGCTTGGCCTAGTCCTTCCTTGGTCCTATTTCAGGATGCAATGGGACAGAGAACCCACTGTGAACAGATACACATAACGGACAGCATTACCTCCCAACAACCTTCAGAAGCGGGTGGTCGATTTCGTCGATCGCAGTCCCAGTGGTTGTTGCACGGTGTGAAAAGACTTTTACCGCTGTCAGCTACATTCATTCAGGCTCCCTGAATTCAGTCCGAAACTGAAAAAAAAACGAAAATATGGTAGAGCGAGGTGAACAATGGTATCATGGTGGTTCAGAAAGTGCTCCGAATTTATTAGATTTATTTGTTAGTTTTGACACTCCTCATCCTAGTAAATTAAAAAAAGGTTATTCGAGTATATTAAAAGGCTTTAACATTTCTTGCGAGTGCGATGATATTTTTAGAATTTTAAAAGGTCATTGCTGTTACGATGTTAAACCGAGCATTAAGTATATCGTACCAAATAGTACGGTACTAAATAAAAATGTGGTCCAAATATCCATTTAATTGGTCTCATTTGATAAATTCTTATCTTCAAACACGGTGACACCCGAAATAACTTTTTATTAAAAAGTAGTTTTTCAAAAGGAACGTGTTAAATGTTAAGATGGCCAACTCAAGACTAACAGCCTGAGGGACACTAACCCTTCATTTCGGACCACTCCCTTATCGACGTTCAGCCCTTGGCGATCTTTTTATTTTTTTGTAAGAAAGTTTCGTGAGGAATAAGTTTTGGAGGCAATTTCAATGTAATTGTGGGTGGAATAAGAAGATATCTAGTTCTGAACAGTTCAAAAACAATATAGCTTTTTATTTCCGAGAATTTTGTTCTCAAGATGGCAGGCATGTTGTACTGGACATTACAACACTTTCTGAGCATTTAGTATATTTGCCTGCAAGATGACTCAGGTCTGGAGGGGGTGTTTTACAGCCTTTAAATCCAATGTTAAATTTGAGGTCCATAAATCCCACTTCCCTGAAATAAGAACCCCTCATGGAGAGATTTGGATTGGAGCTTGGTAAACCCCCCCCGTCCCCAAAGTCAGGAACTGCGAGGACATCCTGAACCCCAGTTCCGGAGTGTCCCATTGTTCCTTTCATCACAATGCATGTTGGTCACTCATCCATGAAAAAATAAAATAAAATAAATTACGGTGAAGAACTTGTGACTCTTGTTAGAATTGTGGTGACAAATGATTCTTCAATTCAAACTTCCAGTGGTGGTTTTAAAAGTTAGGCATTCACCCATGCATTTGTCACATGTTAAATTCCAAGGGTCCAATCGTGAATGTGTGGCTCCCTTACACTGCTTTGTGTAAGGTAAAATTTAACCTTGACCAACTCACTTTTTGTAAAGCTAAGTCTTTTGTTAGTTTTTAACGTTTTGCATCGGCAATTTTGTGGAATCTATTCTTAGAAATATTTTTCATTCGTGTCAGAGAGATGTTAATGTTTCATCAAGTTTCAAAAAGTTTTCAGTGAAATCATCCTCTTCTCTTTTTTTTAGTGTTTCTGAGTGAGATTCTTCTACTTTAGTTTTAATCCCATTACACTATAGTGGTGTCAGCAAGAACGATGAATGGAAAAGGTAAATCTAGTTATTACGATTATGATTTGTAACTCTTATTTTGTTAAAACACTGTGAGTATTTATTTTGGAGGCAATAGCTTACAAAATGACTAATATCAAAATGCACTTAAATTCAGGAAGGGTATATTGGGTGTGTTGCTGAAATTTTTAGAATAATTGAGTAAAACTTTGGCATCACATGAAGGACAGGCAACCCAGCTGAAACGAGGCAAGGGATGGCCAAGAGGTGGTAAAACAGCTTTGTCTCTGTCTGCGTCTCCAAAAGGTCGGAGGACTTCAGATGAAACTCCGGAATTTTGGAGGGAGATTCTATTGTTAGACAAATGTTCAACTTAGGGGTATACCATGTGAGTAGCGTGATTGCTCATATCTAGTGCTTACTTCTGGACCTTCCTTCCAAAATTCTAGATGTTTGCTAACATGTACTGAGACACGACAGAAGCATCCAGAGACAGAGACAATTGTGTTTTACGCACTCGGTGGTGATGGGGAGGGGCATGGCACATCAACGCTGCGCAAAAAAAAAAAAATAAAGGGTGAAATCAAAGACCGTGACCATCTTTCGAAACTCTGGTGATCTTCCTAAATGTCGCATGATAATAAATCATCAGAGCAGTCGGTAAAAAGAGGGTGAGATTTTTTTAACTATGTGTCACCTTTCCAGGTGATGTACTCTCATCCATAAATCGTTTAATGTATTCAAAAGCTCGCCCTTTTTGACGCTTGAAATGAAAAAAAGACCAAACAAGTTAATGGTTGAATGTAGTGGTGGATTCAATGTATTTTAAGATTGTGGCACACCACCCTACAGCTATATTTAGCCAATGTTTCTGAAAATACATGAAGATGAAAAAACACTTGGACAGTGGGTGTCTCCTTTACCTCTCCGTTAAAATATCCAGTAATGAAACGTGTCCCAAAAAGTGACACTTTAGTTATCCCAGTTGCCTTGGATGGTGTCTCCGGGGGGATGGTGTATGTTCAATTTTAAATAGTACCATTTGTTTGCCCAGGTGATTTTTTACTAAACTCAAGCAAATACATCCATAACTGTACTTGTGCAAAGTATTTAGCACCCTTCCCCCATCCCCTTTTAATAAAAGTATAAACAATTTTAAAATAAAAGCTAAGATGTGTGCAGAAAATAATCCTCTCCCCAATATCACAAACTTCTGTGGATCAACAACGAACGTGACGTAAATTAAGGGAACCGTCTGTTCCAAACGCATAATAACACCTCATCAGGTGACTGGTTCACAAACACAACAAATGAAAATTGAGCTGAAATTACCCAAAAAAAATTGAGTACATGTGCACCCACACATCGGATTTTTTCTAACAACGTGAAATGTCAAAGATATGGCAGATAGCGCATGTGATCATTTTTTGACACTATGTTGGTAAGATCTATACTTGTTTCTTCGATAAATCGTCTTTGATCCGATGAAAAAATTCTGATGAACAGATTTCAATTGAAAACCCATCTTTTCAATGATTTATTTCCACATCAAAATATGGGCAATTCAAATCTATCAAAGTTCCATCTTTAGCAAGACACTTCATCTATTGTGCCACAGAATCAATTGATGTTTCGTTCATGAAAATGATTTTTGTACAAAACAAAATCACAGGGTGCTACCATCTACAAAAGTCAGTTTTCAATTGAAATTCATTTACCAGGATTTTCATCTGACTTTTCCATCAGAGGTTTTTCATTGGACCATCCACATTCTCCATGAAGTTTAAAGTAGAATTTAGTTCTGACACCTTGTCTTTGTTTATGGCGCACCACGGGATGATAAATCAGGCTACTTATGTTTAGCTTTCTTTTTTTCTCACTGACACAATTATAGGACAACAACGTAAAACCACAATGATATTGGAGTTGGTTACACAAGGAAAACATTTTTCTCGCAAGTGTTCCTTCAAAGCAAACATTCATGAATATTCTCCTGTACAGATCAAAATCACCCCGTTTAAGTTTTTACCACAAGAAGCCACATTCATGAGACAATGCAAAATTCACAATCAGCAACAAATTAATATGGACAAGCTAGTTTTTCACGATAAGCTAATATGACAGATCTGTCAGATCTGACAGAAAAAAAGACATTTTTTAAAGAATTATTATCAAATTGTGCAGGCAAGGATTATTCAAAAGTACTGACCCTTGCTAAAATGTATACACATCATTATTATTCAGCACCAGCAATAGTGATCCACTTTTAGATCTGACAGAAATGCCTATCGTGAAAAACTAGAAGGTCGTCATGTCCTTAAATATTGAGCAGTGGTGGATGAAGAGTTTTCCACACGGGAGCGCCCACCCCTTCCAATGTTGAGTTTCAACTGTTTCCAGCAGCACCTCTGGACCTCATCCTTGCTGTCACCTAAATAGTCATGATGTAAAAGTAACTAAAATACATGTGTAGTGCAAATGAGTACAAACAAGTTGAGAACCATGGCACAAGTAGCACCCATTCTGCTAACATAAACCCCTACCAGTGCTGCCATTAACATCACCACACCTGAATCCTCACCTCTGTAGCCCGCCAATCCCTAGACCCAACTCCTGGACATCCACTACCTTATAGACCCCACCAACTTAGATCTCAAGCATAGAATCCCCACTCCATAGACCCCAACCACCCCTAACACCCTGATAATATTGTAAAGTGTCACCCCTACAACTGGGTGTGGATGAGCATAAGCAATATCTTTGCCTACCACTTCTTACTGCAAGATTTTTAAACAAGTCAAAGCATAATAAACTCCTGGACCCACCATGCCTTGGCCTCTACCTCTGTCTGAATCCTTGCACCCCAACAAGCCCTCTAACCCCTCTCCCTCCCCCCATACATCACCCTACCCCAACTATCAAGACCCTTACTACACTACCACCAGCCAAGTAACAATTCCCTGCTTTAGTATCCTGACCACCACTGAGTTTAAATGAGCATGAATGATCACAAGCAGCATGAACAGTGTGTTTTAATGTCCCCACCACTTTTGAGTCCAAAATGTTCACATGAGGGTAAACATAAGAAACAGTATTTTTGTATCCCCACCATCTGTGATTACAGTGCCTAGGGCATTCACAAAAAACATTCACAGAAAACAGTCCACACCCAACCAACTTCCAAAAAATCAGAGACAAAATCCCATGAATCAATCACTCAAGTGACAATCTGCAAGCCACTTATTAAGAGAACACTCAACTAAGTATCATAGAAACATCATTTGTGTGTTCAAAATAGACAGCACCAGGCTAGAAAAGTACCAGTGAATGGCATGCACAAACACCACGTTCAACTTTTCTGCTTCGGTTGCGCGTATTATTCGCAATCAGTTGGTACAAAGAGTAACAGGCTGAGTTCTATGAACGAACACCATCCATCCGGGCGTTCACCCGTCGTTCTCCTTCTCGGTCATTGTCGTCGTCGTGGAGATGTTTCGCACAAAATATAAGACACGGTTATTATCAGCCACCCAAATCAGTATGAAGTGTTGCCATTAAAATTATATACATAGACAAGAAAGTCCTCCTCCGCGAAAAGCGAGAAGCATACCGCCCGCGCTGTATCCTGTCCATGGCGTATCCTGCTGGGGTGGGTGGGGGGCATAGTGGGCATGGGGGTGAGGGTACCCTATCCTGGTCATCGGGGGCGGGCAGGGGAAGGAACCCTGTCCTGGACCTGGCTGGGGGAAGGGTGGTGGTACCCTGTCCTGGTCCTGCCTGGGGTGGAGGGTACCCTATCCTGGCCCTGGCCAGGGGCTGGAGTGAGGAGGGGTAGGGCTAGATTTAGGACCGGGCACACACCCCTCCTGTGGACAGACACACACCTGTGAAAACAGTACGTTCCCCATCCTTTGGATTCGGACGGTAACCAACACATTTTTAACCAATCATCGTCAAATGTAAACTGAAGACAGACGGAAATCTGCAGTAACTCACCTCGGAAGTCGAGGTTCAGGCTGACAACTGAATATATCAAAATGGCCTTTCTAATGGTTTCTAAGGTGTAACAATTACGGTTTAGGTTGCCATCAAGCAACCTAGAAGTCAGTAGGTGCCGCACTCAGAAGTGAATGGGAAGAATCTGAAGACACGATTTCCAATGCAATTGACAATGACCTCAGTGGAGAATTCCGTCCAATTGTGGCAAGAAAAACTGCCAAAATACGTATCAGCAGAATGTGTAAATATGAACAGCAGAGACATCAGTATTTCTTCAGTACTGCGATGTCTAACCGCGGTTCACGACGGTTGTTTTTCTTAATTTTAGTGTTTCTTATTTATCTAAATTTAGGCAAAAATGTCTCAACATTTTGTCGTCTTTGAACCCAAGAACTGTGGACCATTATTCTGCTGTTCGACTCCTATTCGGCCTCATGGTCTTGAGTGATATCTTACCTTCAGACGGTGCCATTGGTTTAGCTTAATTCATCTGAAAGATAAAGTAATCGAATTTAAGAAAACCTCCCAAGGTTTATGTTATCAATAGATTGTGTACAATATGTACATGAAATAGACACAATATTTGACAAGTTCCCTTAATCACTCAGCAAAAAATTTTGCAGAAAGGAGCAAATTTTCCTGGTAAACCTGTAAGTGGGTGAAAATAGGAGAGAGTAAGGATGACCCAAAACTTACATGATTTCCGGAACCCCTAGATGTGAAAGGCTCCAATTCAATCTATCAACACATATTTTATAACAGATCACATACGTGGTATGGATGGTCGTGCTTTGAGTCGTGTCGATGATTCTGCCCTTAGGGAGGGTTCCTAACCCACGAGAGGGACAGGCACTGGGGCAGGTAGAAATGAGGCCAGCCGACTTCTGTTGGGACGAATCATGTGGAAAGGAGTCCCCCACCCTAGGAAGGACCAGACAGGAAGTATTAGTCAGGAAGGAAGCCACTTCTAGCCCCTGGCCAAGGTTAGGTAGGGGACCCTACACCAAGGGTAGAAAGAATAGGGACGGAGCCCATGGTCAGTGTGCCTTTGAATGTTATATAATATAAGGCTGTATTAGATTTTAGCATGATCATAACATACTAAAACATTAAAATACGTTGAGTCATTTCTGGCACAGCCTTGATCTGCTCCTATTTTTTGTTCATTTTGTTATAGGACATGAAATAAGGTTCGTGGCTGGGCTCTGTCCAAGTTCATATTTTACTGTCCTTTAATGGCATGAATGCTGCACACGATTTCTTACTTTCGCTTCTCTCATCACAAATACACCCAATATGGTGGCCAATCATGTAAATTACACAACTACAAAATGCTTCATCCGCAGGTTTCAACATGCACAATGCGAAAATTAACATAAGATTGGTTCTCGTTAGGAAGAAAGCCTTGGGCTTTTCACTAAGCTGTTGATTTTAATTTTGTTTAAAGAAAGTATCTTCTACAACAAGAAAGTCCTCTTGCGTGAAAACGCAAAAGGCGTACTGCCCGCAGCGTAACCATTCTCCTATCCTGCCTGGGGTGGTACTCCTGTTCTGTCATGGGGGGAGGGGACCCCTGTCCCGTCTGGGGAGGGTACCCCCTCCCCCTTGAAGGGACCTGGTACCAGAGACTGGGATACCCTCGTCCTCCCTGAAAGGGACCCGTGGGGTATGCCCCCCGCCCCTTCGTACCACCGCCTCCCTCCCCCGTCCCCCTTTGTACGCGGGTGGTAATAGAGAACACAACACTGCCAAAGCTGTTGTTGTTTCACGGTTTTATATCACTTCTGTGGTTTTTAATGGACTCATTGCCTGAACAAAAACACCCAAAAATTTACTTTCTGAAATGATCACAATGAAAAGAAATAAAACTGAATTGACAGTACCACGTAATTTAAAATGACATTTAGCGGTAATTGAAGTAAGAAGCAACAAAGAACACCAGTGAAAGGGCATGAAGACACCTGAAAAATGGCATGAAATGAAGTTTTACCGTTTCCAAATCTCGTAAGACATTGTAACTTGGTTCCGCACAGCTATGCCTTTCAAACAGTTGTGCTTAAATGAAACAAAATTGTGTTGAATATTTAGAATCAATGCAGCTAATTATGTAGAAATGTAAAATATAAATATCTAAATTCTTCGTGTTTCATGTTTCACGATCAAACAAACCCGTAGTTGTCCTTATCGTAACTAAGTCATTGCCATGGAGAAACTTCTGTTGCACCACGACCGTTCACCGGAAACCATTCGTGCGTACAGTGTGATTACGTACAATGTGAAAAAAAGAAAGTAGATTTCTAAGAACACAACACTCTGGGATGGTTTCTAAAGTAGGTGACATTTATTAAGGTCTTTCTCGAATTGGCCAGAACCAATTCGAGTTTCAAAATTTTCTTCAGTTTGCAAGAAGGCTCTACTTGATTTGCCAGCGGATGTGAATGAGGATTTGACGTCTCGCTCTTTGCTTCATGAAGCTGACAGGCAATTTAGTTAGTCAAAGCTGTCTACCTGTTCAAATTGTAACATTCGAACCACACTTTGACTCATTTGGCACACAGGTGTCTATTGTCCATCATTGTCACTGTTGTCATTGTCATCTGTGAACAGCTCTCCTGATTTTAGTTTTTGAGGCAGAGACTTAAAATTTGATCTCATTCTGGTACAAATATATTTCAAGATTGATGGCTATCATTTAGTCAAATATTTTTTTAAATTTTATAATATTACTTTTATCGCAGATGAAAGGCCTAAATTTATACTATTTTTAAAATTCTGATGTGGATAATGACTGCGTATGGATGTGAATTTGTCTCACAGCTTTACAGCATACTCAAAGATTGGTACCAACAGGGCCACGTGTTTTTATCACATTATATCACAATATTAAGATCAAATTTGATCACCAAGGTTATGGTGACAAGGTCAAGGTCACAGGAATAAAATAATTTCTTATCATTGCTCACCATGTTAAATTAAGGTCATTTAAAGATCAAGTTCAAGGTCATCTCAATGTCAAACTTGAATGTTATATTTCTGTCTATTTTAAGGGAAGTAAGTAATGACCCTTGGACAAGAAGACTTTATATAGATCTATTCTTACCTGCCGTCATCGCCATTTCATGAGAAGGAAATGAGCTGATGTTACATAAATAAAGCCGTGTGCATTCCCCCATGTTTCAGTAAATCATGAAGTTGCTTCATTATGCATTCGTAAAAAAAAATTAATCCATCACTCAGGTTAAATTAATGGCATTAAATAATACCTCATCCAGAATCAATTCTAAAAAGTGACCTTGCTGTAAAAAAGCCTTTGCGTATCTTAATTTTAGTGCCATTGTTAGAGCATAAAGCTTGCAGACTTACCTCTTGTCTTTGTTCAGACAAAATAATTAAGCGCGATAGTATTATTGTTTCCCAAATTAATAATGAGAACGCACCAACGTGACTTAAAACCTGTTATTTAGAATTATTAAACTCATGAATTTTGTGCTCCTGTTGAAATAGACTTAATATAAACCTTGAATTTTTTCAAATTGTTCATGCTTTTCACCTGTTTGGAAAAAGAGATCTAAGTTGAAAAGGAAAGAATAGAGAAGGAATTTTACTTGAAATCAGTTAAATCACCAGTGTCCCATGATTTGAACATTTGCTCTAAATGCTACGGCACTGTGATTGTCAACGTGTAGTCACATTTCACAGTAGAGTGACTCCTGCTCACAACACAAAAAAAAAGAAGTTTGGTCGCAGGCATAAGAAAAAAATTGGAATATACAACAATGTGTATCGCCATTTACTTGCGGAAGCATCCTCTCAAGGAGGCAGTTGTAATTTACGATCAAGACTCAACCTCACGACTTAAATCTAATACGTGATTTATGGATGTGGATTAAATATAGTGTTGATGAGACGTCCGACAACACTTCACATTTTACCTTCAACATCGTCTGAGATTGTCTCGAAAATTAGTGGAATTTCATGACTTGCAAATTATATTATACTTTTTGCACAGCAATTTATTAGCAATATCGTAATGCAATTGGATGAGAGACGTTATTAAAAGTCTCTGATTTCTTTACTACATTTGTCTCTTTGACAGTGCTTCGGATAGTTTAATGTGCTGCGACTAGTGTGAAGTATTTATCGGACCACTATTACGGTTTGCCTAAACGAGAGAATGCTCGTGGAAGAACAATACCTGCTGACTCAGCACTTTTGTGACTCTACACCGGAGGGGAATGAGGAGGACTCAGCCTACCAGTGTAACGTGACGGTTTACAAAAACCTGGATTCGAACGGGTATCCGGAGGGTTACCCCACTGAGGAGAGCACGGAGCAGCCTTCCGTTAACAGGTAGGCGACATTACCGACTGCGTACGTTCTACGAGGGAAGGTAATGCTTTCAGTCGTATTTGTCTGTTCATAACGGGTTCCTATTCCATGATGCACTGGGACAGGCAGGAAGCAGACCCTTTCTCTCTTGTGGGAAGGACCCCCTCCAGGAAGGACCAGGCAGGAAGGAGGGGCCCTACCCTTCCCCTATCCCTGGGCCCTCCCCCCTGACCCTACCTACCTGGACCAAGAGGAATAGGTACAGGGAACCATGGTCAGTATGGCTTGGAATGTTAATGGAAGCTTGTCTTGCCTTTTGGTATTTGAGCAAAATTGGCTCCCTTCTTGCAGTAAATTTCTGGCAGTAAACTGTCAGAGAAAAAAACTACCTGATCCACCCCTTTCCAAATTTGGCGTTGAGCAAATCAGACAACAACGCCGTCCACCTGTCGAGCTATACTCGTGTAGCGGCTTATTGGTTCAGTTCTAGGATGACAGAGAAATGTTGTCTTCTATTTTGTTCTCCAGTGCAAATAACCAATCATTTTTCGGAACAAAAGCAGCATAATTTCTTGTCTTGATGAAGATGTTTTCATGTATTACTGATCGAATTTCAGTGCCACAAATATTCAGTATTAATATTTCTGGCTCATGAAAGGATATTCGACTGTTTTCCAAATGAGTTTGAGGAATTCACTAAATTCAGTGACAAAATCACACAGACACCAAGTCACAAGTAACAGCCAGGATCATTAAAGTGACCTCAATTTATGCACTATCGATTTTCAGTTTTGCTGAATTCACTGAATTGCTGTCATACATGGAGAAAACTCCAATGGTCTATTCACACTGAACAAAAGTGAAAAACATGACAACCATCAAAGAATAGTTTCCGTTTTCCTCGGTGTGAACTGCAGTCTTCAACTGTCGCTGTCGCATAAAAATTTGTAGAGTTGTTGCACATTTGTTGTAGTTCGATGCTTTGTTTGGGAGAGTTTGAGCCTCAAAGTTTTTTGACCGCGTTTGGAAATCTTTTTTTTCTGAATTGAACAAAACATATTTTAAACAAATGACTCTATATCCAGAGTTTAATTCCTCAAACATCCCCTGATTGTTCTAAATTGTGTAGCATGTCTTCACATCCAGATTTACCGCGGACAAAAAAGAAGTGAGTTTTGACACCAATATTGCATTGCTCTGAATCTTGGATATCCCGTTCCAAGCTCAGAAACGGAACTTGTTTTCTGGCTCGATATTTAAAGGTCTCAAAAAAGCAAGCTACAGTATAAACATCCCGTTTCTGCACATTGTTATCGCCACAGATTGTCCTTAACACCTTCTCAATAAAAAGATCACATTGAATAGATTTCTCGAATTCTATGAATACTTCAGATTCTAAAGTGAATGTAACTATTGCAATGGTCAATCTACAATGCCCTTTGCTTTTGGTGCATTTGTGTGACGGTAACCAAAGGGACACTCAAAAGTTTTTTCGTCTTTATTAACACGAAAGGTTTTCTTAAAAGAACTCAGCAAAAACCTGTTCGCTGGTTTAAAAATTATTCCTCGTCTCCATTCAGAGCGCTATTGTTGTCCTTCTGCCAAAGAATTTGAATTCCTTTTTACCAATATATTTGCATCTTTTGACTCGAAGATTTCTAAAGATTTTAATTTCGCCTACAAATTAATTGCGTTTAAGCATCAGTAGATTTCGAATGTCAACTTGTCCTTTCTGTCTAACGCTGTTTTAAAATCATAAACCTTCTCAAAAGGATACAGGTAGGCATGATGAAATTTTGGAACCAAAACCGAATTTTCAAAATTGTTAAAGCAATTAAGTCTCTCCCCATTGGTTACTGCATTTAGGCTCAACTTGACTCAAGAAAATCAACTTGAATTTCCTTATTCTTTGTCTTGAGTTAACAAAAGGTCATCCAACTTCATCAGAGTTTATTGACATACAATAGATCTGCCTCATGCAGACCATCTCAAGGAAACACTGGAAATGTTTTTGGTGGCGTCGTCGAATCACCTATGTGGTTTACGGATGGTTTTTGGGGTAGTTCCTTTTGACATTTGGCGGGACCACTACGCACAATAGAAACGTGCAAAAAGGGTTTTCTTATGTTAGTTTTTCATGCTGTGTAGGATAGTCCCCTTCTTAGAGCAATTTGCTTTGTGAATTTGTGCCTCCTACATCAGGAGACCTTCCATTATTGGCGAGATATTGTGACCAAAATGATGAGGACAATTTACAGCAAGAAACGGATCATTTGAATAGATTCATGTAGAATTTATATTGTTCACCACAGGTTGTAAGAACAGCAACCACATCTGATTTGGACCAATGTCATGTTTGTGTTGGTTGTAGTTGTCATTAACCACTACATCTTGTTCAGTGAATTATGGCCTCGTGCCTGGAGATTGGGAGTGAGCCACTAAAGTGAAGCTCTTAACTCCTTGATATTTTATCCATTATGTATCCATGTTCAATTAAATCTGTGTTAAAGAAACTCAATGTAAAAATTGCATGATAAAAAATGGAAGTCGTTCACCATTTCCATACTTTCTTCAAACGTAAACGCGGGATGATTTTTTGCTTTTACTTTGATTTTATTTGATTTTATTTGATTGGATGCCAAATAATAGATCAAGATGTTTTTGACGTGACGTTTTTAACAGTTCCATATTGTTTTATCAGATAGTAGTCTGGTTGAAGAAACTGTTTCTGTATCATTTTAAAATCCTTGATGCTAAATATCAGTCAAGTACTCATTTCAACATTTCTACACAGAATTGCCAACAAAGTGAAGATCAAAGAAATATGAAATGGCCAACATAAAAACTATACAGGTCCGAACCTCTTTCTTGAAGTGTTTGCTGACTTGTTTAGAGTCAGCATAGTGATTGAAAGAGGGAGTTCCATAGTTTTTTGGGAATATGCTTAGGGCACTTTTATGATAAGTAGGCCTATTTTAAGCTGCAGCCATTGGTTGGGATTTGTTTACACAGAACGCTGCCATGAATCATTGATTGTCCTTTTATGTGCCAGCATTTCAAACGCTCATTTTGCTAAATGAAGATTTTTTCCGACTCAGGTGTTTGTATATAATTTTGAAATAAATTGCCCCTATGACACAATCGCCTGGTGTGGGAACTTGCGCAACAAACAACCAACCTGAACGTCGATAGTGTCTACTGTTTCAAAGCTTTACTTTTAGAAATTAAGGCAATCCCGCCAACAGCACTAATTAAGAACTGTAGTGTGGTTTTTCAGGGAGGTGTGCTTTCACATTTGTCCCAATTATTTTAGCAATTATAACCTGCTACATTAGTGAATTGAGTGAAGTGGGATTTGAACCTAGGATTTCTCGATAGGAAACCCAGCTACCACTTCCTGCTGCACACAAGTGAACGTACCCCTAACTCATTCATCGTTGATTTCATTCTATTCGATGAATTCAAGAAAGAACGTTTGTGCAAAGTTCAATTGTTGGTTCCTTATTTGAGATCAATAGCTTCAGAAAATTAAGATTTGCTCTGCAATTCCAAACACGTTTTGTATCAGACTTCTGCGAATTTCTCAGTTTGTCATTAAAGGTAATATTAATTGTTGCAGGCAAAGAAACCGGAACAGAAACTTTCAAGGAAGCAGTTTCGATCTATACAACATCCTACAAATGAGATCGAAAAGGTTATGTCGAGAGATAGTGATATAGTACACCTGACAAAAGATCAAATTTTTTTGCTTCCGAACTTGGTCTCTTCGTTTCACCATCATTATCATGGGGCAATTCTTTTTTCAAAGATAGTAGTTGCTAGGTTACAGAACAGTGACGTTTTATCGTGAGGCAAGTGTTTGTGGCCAGAAACGTTCGTGCCACCTTTTCACTACAAAAACTAATCAGCACGTGAGGTCAAGAACTTTGTGTCAAAGGTTAACAATATATAATCTGATCAGTCAGAGATAAGGCACTTGTGACTTATTTTTTACCATTTTTGATCAAATAAAAAATCATTTTTCGCGTCTTTTATTTTTTGTGTTTTGCCTTTTCAAAGGCAGAAAGTGAATTTTAGGGTCAAGTTTTAAATATCTACAAGTTTTGAAATAATATTTACTTTTGAAAGGCAGATGAATGTACTCCCGCAATGCGTCATAGGCTTCGTGTCCTTACACAAAAAAAGGATTGGTGTCGAAATATATGGCCATCTTATCACTTCTTAAAACACATTGTTTGACATTACAAAGTTTTACAAACTTTTTATCAGTAGCGCAGGTCACTGGATAAAGGTACTGGTCACTAAACTGAACATTTTATTAAACACTTGAGTTAAAAAGATCTTATAATGAAGATTTATCGATCAGAGAATGACTTGAAAATAAGGTAAGCCGCTCAAGATTTGTATTCAATAAGGTGTTGCAAAGGTTTTTACCCTGGGGGTGAAGTCAGGGGGTTGAACCTGTTACAAGTTGTTTTCTCATTTGTCACAATTATTTTCTTAAGAAAGCGATATCCGGACGCGACAAAAATGAATGATTTTGTTGCATTGTCAACGGTAGATTGAGGTTTGCTTTTAGAGTTTTGTCAAACATGGAAAAAAGTCCCGCAGAGGCTTTTTTCCCTTCTTTACAAAAATATGAAATGAGATTTAAATAGCTCCATTGAAAATAAAAAGAATAGATTTCAGGTCAAGTTGAGCAGGTCACTTTCATGAGATACGTCAAAAGGTTCGGGTAGAGTGACAAACATTATCATTATCATTATAAATTATTTAGTTTATCCTTCTTTCTTGTCAATTTTTTTCGACACAGAAATTAAAATGGGGAAACCAATCAGTGAGTTGAGACATACTTCTGTCGTATTGATCTATTCAAATATATTTTTATCTCGTTAGCGGCTACCTGTTCGGTTCGGTACCTTTTTGGAGGTATTTTTGTAACGTGGCGGACTCCACAGAGATTGGTGTGCACTGCTGACATACAGCTTCAAAACACGATACACGTACAGCCGTACATGGTGGTGTAATCCAACAGTGGGAAAATTCAGAAAAATCGCTGAATTCAATATGGAATGAGGAAGGGGATTTTAGTAGGCACCTTTGGTCAGCTATTTTTCGTCTGACCATATTGGTTGAGCTAAACCATTAAAGACAGAGGCTTAATTCCAGTTACTGACCCCCTAGATGCTACATGGAATGTCTGATCCCCGTAAAGTTGTCTCTCATCCAATTCCGTATCAATTGCATCAGACAGGAAACATAAGGTCAAAACTTGGATTTCGCAAACAGCCATTCCTACACATAAATTAAAAACATTTTATTCAGAGTGACCATATAGTTTTGGAGAGAAGCACCTCTGATACAGCAACGCTTGTTACTGAAGGGTGAAGATCGTTGGACTTAGACAAAACTCATAACAAAGAACCCCCCCCCCCTGCTAAAAAGAGACTTTGAGGTTTCACCAGTTTTGGACACATAATTAAAAACGAGGAATCCCTTCCCCCAAATACTAAAGTATTGGTAATGCGCGGGGACCATTTTGAGCCCCAAATACCAGGCGCCTGGTTTATTTCTGTGTTCATTTTTGAAGAGTATTATTTTTCACAGAGGAAAAGTTCGACATCTGAGTAGAAAATATTGATATCATGCAAATTAGATTTTTTTTCGACATGCGTCTCACAGTTTCATGTGCACAATTCATTTAATGAAGAATACATATGAATACATGTATTTTGATGCAGAAACAAGACAAGATGAATTAAATTTTGAATGTAGTTTCCGTTTCAAATGTCTTGGTCAAATGGTGACCGGCACTTTGACGGGTCTGGAACCCTTTCGGCCCGAATTTCGGCCCGAATTTCGGTCCGAATTAATTGAACATACCTCCATTGGTTGCCATGACGGGCCAAATTTCGGTGTCGGTACGTGTGAACAAGGCATTAGTCAGTATGACCCTGTTTGGTGAAAGTTCCTTCTCTCTTAACCTGGATGTTGGACCAATATCAGGAAGCAGAAATAATTCATTTGTCGTTTCTCCGAATGTCTTTAACAATCTGATGAACTTGAGTAACGAATTTGTTTGAACACAAATTGGGAGTGTTTGCTGCTCAGAGAGATAACGAAGTTAAAATATAATCAATCGCAGTAATTCCCACGTTTTCCAATCAAAAGACTAAATTTTCACTGATTGAATTAATCTTAACTGATGTGGAAAAAATGTGCGAAACTGCTGTTCTCTTTACTTCAGTGCCTGCCACTTTTTTTCATAACCATGCGTGATTCTGGTACAGTAATATAATTTCACTGAGAGAAAACAGAACTGGATTTTAGACTTTTACTGGACATATCTGTGGAACCTCGGCACAAGTTTAAATAAGATAATTTACCACATTAAGTAATTTACCCCCCAGCATCAAATGCTGGTACCTTAATAACACAGAAAAACCTATCTGTTTGCACTGGCTGCAAATAATGTTTTTTGGCCAAATGACCACTTAGGCCACATTGATTTTTGTAATTGATATAGCAAAAGAAATAAATGCTGTTTTATATTTATGACCCGGAGATGAAAAGCTCATTTTGCCAAAACAAACATGGTTTGCTTAATTGCATTTGCTGCAAAATTCCGTTTTTTGCACGTTCGGCTTTTTCACAAACAGTTCACACTGTCCGCTAATTGAGCTTCATTTTGCAGTTTCGCTTTGGCCAAATTCAGACAGCATAGTTTTAATAAAAGTTGGGTCTATTTTCCATTTACATTTTGAAAATAATCCAAAGCAGCATAAATTTAACAGGTTAAATCGATTAGTTTGAAATGAAAGTCTGTAAATTCCGGACGAGTCGGATTAGCTCAGATGGTCAGAGCGCCTGTCTGTCGCACACTGTGCCATGAGTTCGACTCTGACCAATACTTGAAAAAGTAAGTGGGTCGAAGTGGCTTGACTTCTATGCTGTCACCCAAGAGGTAAGAAGGAGTCGCACCAGAGGTGAATCTAAGAAATCCACTGTTGTAATGAAGCACGCAAACCATCGAATCTACCCTTGTTTTGGGTAGTCATCGCCAGAAGTCTGAAACAAGGCTTCTTGTGGCTCTAAGAAAAGGACTGATGTCCTACAAAGAAATTTCGAAACAAGTCTTGACAGACCATGATTCTTGCGCCGGTTATTAAACCTTAACTTCATAGTTTATGATTATCTCTGTTCACGTTTAACTTGTGAATGTAGGTGTTTTGTTCTTCCTTAATTAATCATTCATGTGTATCGACTGAAGCGAAATGTTCATTTGGAACGTTGACATTTTAAAAACACAATCAAAGACGTGATAAACTTCTCTCTGTAAAACATATAATGTCCGTGTATTCTTTTTGAGTGAACATAAATATAAAAACAACAGTAATGAAAAAAAATTATGCATCTTGTAAAATTTATCGCAGAAAAGGTATTAAATAATCTGCGGCCATATCTATATGGAACTATACATCATACATCAACTTGTTTTGATTAATTGCTTGTTATTTTGAACACTGCTGCTGATAATTACGTGGCTGATAAAAAGCGACAAAAAGAAACTTAGTCATTTGGCTGATGTCACATTCTGGGTCAACGTCAAAATTGTGTGAACGTCCATCATGTTCTCTTAGATAGCAACTGACATTATTGTACTCTTGATTCATGTTTCTATCAGATTTTACGTGTATTTTTTTGCACGTTTTATTCAGTAAAATAAGACAATAAGATCAATCTAATGATCTGAAGTCCTTTTCCATGGTAGGATCTATTACAAAAGCGACTGATTGGGGTTTTCCCTAAATAGAGTAGAGCTTTTCTTAAATTCAGTGAGTTCAGAGAATCTGAGAAATTACTGAAGCATGAATGAGGATCAATTTAACTGTCTTCTCTGTTAGCTGTGTCTCTGTTGCACTGTGGTAAAGTGCTTGTTTCTTACACGAGAGGTAGCAGGTTCGAGCCCAGCAATCCTCTTTTTAAAATATTATTTTTGTCACTGAATTTACGGAAAACTCGATTGTCACAGGTTCAAGAATACAGGGGACCCGCTGGGACGAAACAAACATTTTGTAGACACGAGTATATTCCATAGCTTCTGTTTGAGTAGCTTTATGCGCATGAAATATTGATTGCTATCAGTTTAAATAAGGACTTGGGCTCGTTTCTTGGGATCCCTCGGGTGTGTTCGTCTTCTTAATCGTCCATTGACCGTGAGATGCGGCCCCAGCTGAGGGACCCCGACGACACCTGTGTCCACAAATAAAAGACAACAAGCTGCCCACGGTTAAAGCAGCAATTCTCACTTTCCTTCAGTGCACACACGGAGCAAACTTAAGACACTGGTCAAAATTGCCACTCTCTTGTCTCCGCGCTGGTCCAAGATGTAGGACTGCGATGGGTAACTGCAAAACTTTGTCAAAAGTGAATCAAAGAAGAAATAGAGAATTTCACCTAATGATCCTTTAACAAATAGTGTCTCTTCCCGAGAACTGTCACCTTTTTCACATCTCATGGAAGTTGTGACACCAGCCTAAAATGTCTGGGGAAATGGAAACAAAACTAATCATTCAATCAAAAAAACGTCTTATGGCGCGTTCACACTGCACGGAACCGGGACCGGGACAGGGACAGGGAAGGGGATTGGCACAATAGGAGACAATGCCTCTGGTCCCATTTCAGGTCCTGGTGCAGTATGAACAGTTCTGTATAATATATACAAACCCATTTTTTTCCGGTCCCGTTCCCGGTCCCG